>JBBPCY010086979.1:0-23760 GCA_037974405.1 Brachyalestes nurse
AACAAAACTGAATTTATTAGAAGCTAAAGAACACATCTTAACCAGGGGTGCCAATAATTATGGAGGGCAGTGTATATAGATATAGTTTTCAGGGTGCCACAGTAAAGAACACAAGACAGACTGTGTAGCCTGTAACCCCTGCAATAAGTCTTCTTACAACTTAACTACATAATTAATGTTGCATTTGCTTAATCACACAATAATAATGGTCAGCAAAAACAAGTTTAGTGAGACAATTTTGTGAATCCTGGGGGATTCAAATAAATATGTTTTTGGGGGGAGGGACTGTTTGACCTCACAACATTCCGCATACACCTCTCCAACATGCACATCCCTCCAGAGTCTGGCAAAGACGCAAGAAACAAAAAAGAAATAAACATCTGCACACAAATCCCCCTCATTTATCGTTATGGCCTATGGTGGTCCAAATAGTGTAAATAAAAAAGAATATTTCTCTTTTCTTCACAAAAAATGTCTCAGAAATACATGCTCAATAGTGCAGGCCTGGAACTGGAAGGGGGATTCTTATTTAGGGGCTGTAACTCCTCCTAGTCACCCATATCTGCTCCGCATACCTTGCCATCTGCTTTAAATAGCCAGTGACAGATGCACTGGTTCAAAAATAGCCACAACTTTGGATCTAGAAACTTCTCCTAGATTCACTGTGTTGGAGTGTCTGCCTGCCACCAGGACTATGCTTTCTTCAAGGACTGAGAAATGGACTTAGAAGGTGAAAATGAGAAATTTGAGGTACATGTGTTTCTGAGCACTCCATTGCAGATATTTTAATGCAAAAATTTAGCAAAACATTTATCAAAAAGTCGCTAGAACTACTTTTGGAAAATGTCTGCAGTTTTGGGGCAGTTCATGGAGTTCCACCCAGTTCATGGAACCAACGTGCAACTAGACCTGCCTAGAACCACAGCCACCAGGGTAGAAAGTTTTGCCAATGGACTCTGCTTCAGCAAACATCCCCTGAACCCAGGAGAGATCTTCTTGGTGGAGATTGAAGACAAGGAACTGGGCTGGTGTGGCCACCTCAGGATTGGCCTGACTGCACGTGACCCTCAAACTCTGGAGACTGTTCCTGAGTACTCCCTGCCTGATCTCGTGGACCAGGGAGAGAGCTGGGTGTTTGCAATCACAAGAAACCACAATAAGGTTATTGAAGCTGGAGTTCGTGAAGAAGCAGAGCTGGCAGCAAACGGGGAAAATCAAGAAATCAACAGATCTAAAAGTTTCTTAACTGACACCCACCTGTACATTGAGAATGTATGCATACCAAAGGACAAACTGGTGGGACGGAGTCGGCCTGGACGTTTTAGTCACATCCTAGATGATCTGTACAAAACCAATGCTTTGCCTCCGACTGCCCGACGTAGCCGCATAGGAGTACTGTACGTGCTGAAAGGGCAAGGCCTTGCTGACATGCATATTGTCATCAATGGTGAAGACATGGGTGCCTCTGCTAAAGGAATTCCCACCAGTCAACCTCTCTACGCTGTCATAGATGTATTTGCTGCCACTAAATGTGTCAGAATTGTGCAGGTGGAATATGGCTGTAAGTTCCATACTGAAATATTAAGTGCTTTAATATTGTCTCATGATATAAATGTTAGTATAATTTTTAGCCCAAAAAGGTGTACCAAAATTAGCCCCTGGGAATATGAAGAAGCTACTAGAGAGCATACCAGGATTTATAGTGTAGCATTTGCACAATAAAGACAGTAATGTCCTGCTGGGAAAGATAACTGTCTATCTGGACTTGGAGTAAGCATTTGACAGGGTGCCTAGGGAGGAGTTGTGGTATTGTATGAGGAAGGCAGGAGTGGTAGAGAAGTATGAGAGAGTGGTACAGGATATGTATGAGGACTGTGTGATAGCAGTGACATCTGCGCTAGGAGTGACTGCAATCTTCAAGGTGGAGGTGGGTTTACACCAAGAATCAGTTCTGAGCCTTTTCTTGTTTGCTATGGTAATGATGCTATGGTGTTCCCGTGGACTATGCTGTTTGCGGATGACATTGTGATCTGTAGTAGAGAGCAGGTTTAGGAGATCCTGGAGAGATAGAGATATGCTTTGCAAAGGAGGGGAATGAAGGTCAGTAGGACTAAGACAGAAAACCTGTGCGTGAATCTTAGGGAGGGCAGTGAGGATGCAGGATGCAGAGCTGGTGAAGGTGGAGGAGTTCAAGTACTTGGGGTCAACAGGGAAAGAGAAGTGTGAAAGAGAGGTGGAGAAGAGAGTGCAGATAAGGTGTAATGGGTGGAGAAGAGTAGCAGGAGTGATTTGTGACAGACAGGAACCAGCAAGAGTGAAAGGGAAGGTGTATAAGATGGTAGTAAGACCAGCTATGTTGTGTGGTTTGGAGACAGTGGCACTGACAAAAAGACAGGAAGCAGAGCTGGAGGTGACACTGAGTGTGAAAAGGATGGACAGGAACAGCTTGAGTTGGACCTTTTGGAGAAAAGTCAGAGAGGCCTGGTAGGATGTTTATGAATCCGGTGTGAGAGGATATGCAGGCAGTTGGTGTGAGAGAGGAAGCTGCACAGGATAGAAGGAAATTGAGACAGTTGATCCGCTGTGGGCATTGTAAGGCAAAAATAGATTAACCACCATTCTCTTACATATTACATAAAAAAACACATAAGACGTGTAGGTTAGCTAGTCATTTTAGAGAGTGAATCAAACAGCTATATTTTTGTTGCTTCACAGCCTCTGATATATCCAAACTGCAGTGAAATATTTCACATCAAACCACTCTGATCCCAGCAATTGAATAATATAGACATGTTTTAATACAATGTGAAATAGATTTTAGTTAATATGGCGTACACCTAATGTCAGAATATCCAGATAAAATACATATTTCAATAACCATATGAATTCTTCACAAAGTAACGCCATACTTTTTGCAATCCTCTCTCTCTGTTACAGTTGCGTCACTGCAGACACTCTGCCGAAAGACCATTCAGAAACATATTGTCCACAGAATGGCTCTGGACTGGCTGGAGCTTCCAGAGTTACTAAGAAATTACTGCAAATTTGAGTGACAGAGTGGCGACATAACATCACCAACAGGCTCAAAGACTGGAAAGGCCCTAGCTGCAGAGCATTGCACAGATCGCTAACTCTCAACCAGAAATGTGCACAGTTACCTGCCACGCATGTTTACGGCAGTTGATAACAAAACACCAAACAATGAAGCCAGCTACCTTATTTCATGTATATCCCTTTCTCCTGCCATATTCTGTATTCTCATACCACTTTCTGTATGTCCTCTAAGTGAAACTGCATTCTAAGAAAAGTACATGTAATGCTCTGATGAATGTAAACAATATTTTACTGTAAATATTATTACTTTATCATTTAATAAAACATATACCCCATTGAGTCTGACCTGCTTGGACCTGTTTAAGATGAGCATGACATGGAAAAGATGTCCAAAAGTTTGAAGACACCTGCAATGTTTCTTTGGAAATTTGAATATTAATAGGTAGTTTGTCCGCAGTAATATTGTCATGAGGATTTTATTACATTCAGCCATAAGATCATTCATGAAGTACTGATGTTGGATCACAAACCCTCTACAGCTCAACTCAGCTGCTTTTGATAGGACTCCATCACTTCAGAGATCACTCCACAGATCAGTGCTGGGGCGACTTAAAACCCCTCTTGCTCACAACTAGCACTGGGCATGGTCACAGCAATGAGTTCACCTTAAAAGTAGCTGAATTCTTTGGACATCAAAACAGTAAAAATCCTAAGAACTGCACAACCAGACTGAAAAACATTTTTTTTTCTCAAGAGCAGTGGCTACTCTAAACCTGGTCAGAAAACCCTAATAAAACAAACTACAAAAGCAACTACAGAGCAATGTGAATATCTCTCAGTGCAATATTGTTCAGTACTGTTTACTGTGTCTTAATGATTTATTCTTCTCACTGCTGCTATTTTTGATACCTATACTGGCAGTTCTAGTTATATATCTATTTATTTATCACATCAGTACTGCTAGTTCTTAGACATTTATTTATTCTATTTCCTTATACACTAGTCTGTTCTGGTACACCGGACACATTCTACACTTGACACTTTATCTCCTTAAATACTGGTTTCCACTTCATATCATACTTTATTTGTTATTTGTTTGTATTTTATAGTTGCTGCAAATCTTTTCTCGTTGCACTGTACATTCTTGTGTATTGCAAGGACAATAACGATGAATGGGGAAGAATGGACACTCTGACCCCTAGTGGCCGTGTAAGGGTAGCATCTCCGAGCCCAGCTCAGAGCATGTGACCGGAATTATTATCGTCCCCTCTGGTATGATCCGGACTCAGACACGGTGACGTTAAATATTGCCATTTACCGTGGTTCTCTGGGCTCAACATGTCTTTTTGTTCTTTTTTCGGGAAGGAAGGCTATAAAGACCATTTTAAACCGGGTAGGTCACGGATTTTACGCTATTTTCCCCTCCTTAATCTGATAATGGTGTAATATATCATAAGTGATGTAAATGAATTAGCTGGCCTGTAAACAAACTTTTCTGATGTTATTTTCATGCCTAAAAATACAGAAGTGTTTTTACTCGTTTGTAATCACAGCACACTAATTTGAAGAATTCTTATTGTGCATTTTGCCTCGACCCTGGTCCTGGACTACACCTGTTTTGTGTTTTCTGTAGGGAGTGTGTCAGAGCAGGACAGCACCACACAGTTTTTCTATTTCTGATTCTTCTGTTTTCCTGCAGGAATATATGTTTGCTCCCAGTGTGCACACCCACTGTTTTCAAGTAGGTCCAAATATGCTCATTCGTCTCCCTGGCCTGCCTTCACTGAGACCATCCGTGAAGACAGTGTAACCAAAATGATGGAAACACTCACAGCCTATAAGGTATAATAAATCAATAGAAACAATAAATAATAATGATGTTATTGTCCAAATTATATTATTAATCAATATTACCTCAGCTCTTGTCATAAAGTAGCATCTTTCATTGTCCATTAGACAGATTAGTGACATCTGTGTAATCTGTTTGAATTCATGCTTTTTTGTGTGCAGGTTCTTTGTGGAAAGTGTGGTAACGGACTAGGACACGAATTTTTGAATGATGGCCCAGAGGAAGGCTTGTCACGCTTCTGAATTTTTAGCCACTCACTGAAGTTTGTCCCCAAAGGTAAATTAGGCAGTATTATCATTTACTGCACCTTGCTGCAGCCACATAGCACTAGAAGTAATATAAACTAGAAATAAACATATGCTTCAAATGGTCATGGAATACTTATCTTTCAGCTCTTTTATTTGATCTTTTTGGTGTCATGAATCTGAATCTCTGGCTTCCATTTAAAATTGTTTAATGCCCTCTGTTTTACAGATAAGGTTGACAAACACTAAGGTAAAGTACGGGTTGATGAAGATGCTACGCCTCGTACAAAAAAAGAGATGCTCTGTTAATGAAGTGAACAGGAAAAAGCCCGATGGGAAGTCCTGTGCACAGATGTTTGTGACCATCCTGTTTAATGACCACTGTAATAACAACAACTTAGTACGAATATAAATACTAAAGTAGTAATAACATCAACAAACTCTCAAATGACTGTTTGTTCTCATAGTGTTTTTGAAAGATATGTTTACTCAAGGTTAATTTATTGAACCATGGTATTATTTTAGTTTTCGCAGAACCAAAGGTTTGTTCGGTCTATGCACTAATACAGAATTATAATCAAATGCATTATGTGATACTGTGTGATAGCCATACTCTCCTGTTATATGAACTCATGGTTCCTGAAAAGGAGAAATTACGTGTTTTGTAATGATACCCCTCTCACTTAAAGACTACTCTCTGAGCATGATGAGTCAGGTTCACCTCATACTGTATAAACTCCAGGTACATTGCCAAATGTTTGTTCTCTTACTCTAAAAATGTTTGAAAATATTTGATATTTTATATTAGATCTATCAGATCTTTTTACAAGAAATATATCTTGTAATATTGTTGAGTGGTGCTACGTCCGAATACTTTTGTCCATTGAGAGGCACTGTGAATTAAACAACCCGATTTCACGACTTTTCGTGCAGCCATCACAAAAGTCAATTTAATCAAAATATGTGCTGCGATCATGATTTAGGGCTTTTTTCGTGCTATGACAACGCTTCACTTTTTCATGCTAGGATAACGCTTCACTTGTATTTTAGGGTTAAGTTTAGGTTTAGGGACTTTCCCTGTCTCACGGCATTTCAACCTGTTTTAACGGCTTTGCAAACAAATACGATAAGGAATCAACTAATTATTTCTCTCCTCCTGTCCCTCAGTCACCAGTTAGCACAGATACTGCCGAAAATAAATACATCGAGTAGTGAAGCGTTGTCCTAGCACGAAAAAGTGAAGCGTTGTCCTGGCACGAAAAAAAGCCCTAAATTGTGATCGCAGCACGTATTTTTATTGAATTGTATTTCGTGATGGCTGCATGAAAACTTGTGTGACCGGGTTAAATCTATCAAGAGTGGACAAAAGTATTGGGACGCATTGCCAATATAGTGCACGGGAGAGAGAAATGACACACGCTCACACACACAAAATGTCACACACACATAAAGTCTCACACTCACAAAGCATTTTGATAAGCAGCCTTGCAAAAAAGCATCTAACATGTTTGGTTGGCAAAATAAATGTCATAAATTCAAATCAGATTGTCTTCCGTGTCTGGAATGGATGTACAGTATTCTTGAGTCTATAATGTAGCAATAATATAATAATAAGATAACCTTGTTTGAATTGTGAAATGGTTTTGACTAAAAGAAAATTTTTATATTGTCTATTCTATCTACTGTACTTTTACTGTATTGACTGGGTTAAATTGAATTGCATTACTAAAAAAGAGACTAAAATACAACTTTCATTGACTAAAACTAAACGAAAATAGTTGGGGATAATTCTAACTAAAATAAGACTAAAATGCTTTTAGTTGACTAAAACTTGACTAGACTAATAATAATAATGATAATAATACATTTAATTCATAAAGCGCTTTTCAAAATACCCAAAGACGCTGTACAATTTTGAGTAGACGAAGCATGGAGAAAACTGAGCATTTTGTTTGTCTACTCTTACTTTAATTTTTTAATTAAAATGTTCCTGTGTTTGTTTCTTCTCCCCCTGTAGTATCGAAAATAGTATTGAGTATCGAGTACCATCCTTAGTATCGGTATCGAGTTTGAAATTTCAGTATCGTGACAAGCCTACTTTTGTTGTTGCTGTTTTGTTGCAATTTTTCAACTCTATTTAGTGTAACATGTTATATACTCTTATTAGTGTTGTACCCAATACATTACTATTCCACAGCCAATACAACTCTTTGAGTGCTTAGTGATGCTACTTAAGATATAAGAATAAATATATCAACATATACACACACATTTATCTTTAATCATTTATTAATTCTTTTCAGCTTCAGTTTAGAAAAATACAGTAGACAAGTTTTTTCATATTATCAGAAAAAAATTACAATGAAAGCTGCACTTAATCATAACTCATCTCAGTATCAAAAAGGTCGAGTATTTTAAACTTTGAAACTTACAGGGTTTTGGCATGGCAGTGACTTTAAGAGCATTAACATGGCCATTAAAACAGAAACCATGTTTTTTTTCATATTGTCAGAAAAGCCAACAGTTTAAACAAAATCACAATGCAAGCAGCACACAATATGGAACAAACTGCTGATAATCAGTTTTATCATAACTCATCTGAATGTCAAAAGGTCTATAGTATTTTAAATCACAAACTTCAGTGACCTGAAACTTACAGGGTTTCCTGGCCAACGTCTATTTCGTAGATTGTTGTTTTTAATGCAGTTTAACAGCTGGTGCAGTTAAGACTCCATAAAAGTAGGTTTTGTTGGAAGAGTAGCTGAGAGTCTCTTGTCCACAACAACAAGAACAACAGTCTCTGCCGGAGCTTTAAACATTAGTTGTCCTTGGATGGGGAGGAGCACGTGGGGAGTCGACAGCAGCCGACCCAATGGAGGACACTGTGGCACAGGGCCCCAGTGATTGCAGACCCAGGAAGGTGGTGACCTAGTGTCCCAATGGTGATCAGTTGGGCTAGACAAATGTGAAGCAGTTCCCCTCTGAAAAAAACAGAGAACTGAGTTGGTTCTGCTTAAGTTTACACAGTAAGATTTATAACTTTAAGGAGTGCAAGTTGAGAATCTTGCAAGGCTCTCTGTAGCAGCCTAGCTAGAAAGGAAATTGCAGAGGTTTATGAAAGGCATGAGAGTACCATTGAGACACTGGTACACCTCCACTCCACTGTCAACAATCTGGAGGATTTAAATCCCATATTTGAGAAAAAGGATGGGTGATTTAGCAAGCACACAGATGAGACTGCAAAGATTATAAATAAAGATTGTGTTCTTCACTGCAGATCTCTCATTTTTATGTATAAGACAGACTGCACACCTTGCTATAAAACACTGGACACTTCAGCATCCCCACCTACTTGCACAATTATACAAACTAATCCAGCATGAGCGCCAAAAATCACTTACTCTCACTGAGATGCAATAAAATTCTCACAGCAATGTTCCAACACCTAGTGCAAGCAGAGGTTCTTTTAAATAACCGCAAGATAAACAAGTTTCTGCAAATTTTTGTACATATAACATGCATTTATATAACAATTTAGTACCGAGAGCATAATCTGTGACAGGAGGTGTGCATCAAATTTCCCAACCTGTCGTTTCTATGATCGTCGATACCCACCAACTGGTTAGAATGGCTGTACGTTTTTTTTTCGATGGACGGCTGTAACGGCGCAACAACTTACTTAACTTTAATTAGACTGGAGTTTGATAAAAACCAACAGAACATATATCTACAAACAAGATGGGCTGTGGCGGGCTGTGATTTACAGACTTGCTGAACTGAACCAAATTCATGTAAATTCGGTTAAAAGGTAAAAAGGCTGAGCTCAGCCTGGCACTGCTGTTGTTTCATCTTTAGTGTGAAGTGCCCTACTTTTTGGAGGATATAATATTCGCTGATATTAAAGCATATTCGATAGTTCAAGACTTTATTTATTTTTCTTTATTTTGTAGAATAGCTGTATAACGCAGTAAGACGTTAGAGAAGTGCGCTCTCACCAGCAACAGTAGTGATGACATGAGCAGCTAATGACTTGGTGGTTGCCCTTGCGATCAGAAGGTCGTGGGTTCGAATCACAAGACTGCTAGTGGCACCACAGGGGGGAACTTGAGCAAGGTACCATGTTCCTGGTCGCGCGCAGAGAGTTCACTTGATCAACTCGAGACCCTGCTTCGCGCGCTTGGCTTCACCTCACTGTGTGTGGTTCTCCCCGGCTCTGTTAACCTGTGTGTGGTTCTCTCCGGCTCTGTTAACCTGGTAAATCGCTAATTACTAAATCAGCTACCAGACAGTGCTAAGTGTGTATGTGGTAGTAACATATTCATGGTAAAATTTTAATTAATGACACCCGAACTTCATCTGTATTGCTAAACACGGCGTTAGCTCTCGTGGCTAACTCAGCGAACACTTGTATAGCACCAACATTAACACACAGGAGTTCATGTTGTTTGTTTTTTTGTTGTTTCAGGTCGAGAGATGGCCTGTGCTCCGCTACAGAACTACGTTCCAATTTGTAATTTAAGCCCAAATACCACACACCCGGTGAGACTTGTCATTTGACCAGCTAACATCCACAAAGTCGCTTCGCTACTGAAAACATCCTCCATAAAATTAGCCCTGTTACTAACTTAATTGAGTATGAGATATTAAGGTAAAACTGTTTACACACACACTATCTATAGATAGATAGATAGATGGATACATAGATACATACATACATGCATACATACATAGATGGATAGGTAGATGGAGATAACTGCCCTTTGGAATTTGTGTGATTTTGAGTTCTTTTGCTGTAAAATAAATAGCTATAGCTTATCAAAGAGGCATAAACAACAACAAAAACTCAAAGGTGCTAAACAAAAAACAGAAGGACAACAGAAGGACTCTAAAAAGTTCACTTTTAAGGACAAAGATGGAAGTGAGAGAAAATAGTCATTAATTTCCTCACAAATGCACTTGAGACGTTTTAAGTGTTATTATTTGTCTTGGAACTGAGTAAATGTACTTGGTCACCACTCACCTCAGGTTATCACCTATATAAACTATGATTATTATAATGTTTCTTTTTTATTTGTAGCTTGCATGTGTAAAACAAGCGATCTAAATGGGATGCCTAAATTCTTTAAGATGAATCAATAAAATGAATTCTCTTTCTTTCAGAATGTGGTTGGGATTATTATTGGAAAGACTGAGGCAAGAGGATTTCCAGATAGAAGAAGTTAGTGACCTTAGGATTGTTAAACGGCCTAATGATTAATTTATTACTTTGTTTCCTATTGCCTATTGTCCAACATCTGTATCTTTATTACTTAGTGCATCATCTATTTGTAAGTAATATCCCTGTAATTTATATGGGTTAACAGTAAAGTTACCTTTTTTATTCCAGATGTAGGGACTGAACGATTCACTTTCAGCTTCACTATTAAAGACTCCCCAGACCATTTTATCAATGTGTCTTCATGGGGCAAAGAGGAATATGTTCAAGGACTTTGCAGCCGCTTCAGAATTGGGGATTGTGGTGAGACAAATCTTGTAATCTTCTTATGGTGTAGTTGTACACTGCTGTATATTGCTAAACATGCAGAATCGGTCCGGGCAATATTGTTTACTTTTCAGTTGTCATTGAAAATCCCCTTGTTGTTACCAAAGACCCTGAGAAAGAAGACAAATTCTGTCCCTCAACCCCAAGGTAAAATAAACATATTTTTGAAAATATTAAGATATTATTTCTAATATTTCTAAAAAGCTGTTCAAAAATCATTTTCAGTTTTTACAGATTATTGGTGACAGAAACTCATTCAGCTATAAGGATGTGTTCAGATTTAGAAATAGAGACCAGGCTCCTGTCTCTTTTCCACATGCCTGTTAAAGACACAAGGGACTTCTATTCGTTGGGAGACATTACTGCAAATGGACAAAGCCTAAATGGAAACTTCATTAACGTTCTCGCTGCTGTGCGATCGGTAGGAATCAGTGTATTCCTTGGGAAATTCCGTTCTGTTATGATTTAATTTTTTAAGCTCAGATTTCACTTCATCTTGTAAAGGTTGGCGAGCCAAAGTACTTTACCACTTCTGATGGACGAAATGGCCAGAAGCTGGAGATTAGGCTGTTTGATGAAACTTTGATATCCTTCCCTTTAATATGGTATGTCTAAAATAAGTTTTTTCTTTATTGCAATACAGTACATACTAATTGTTCTTATTATTGATTTCATTTAAAGCTGGGACCGAGAGACAATTCAGTTTGTGCAGACATTAACACCACAAGAGACAGGTGTAGTAATTCTCAGAAAATTAACTTTTTATGTGACTACGCTATGCATTTCATTATGTATAGATGGAGGGATTGTTTTTTTTTAGTGCTCTTCATAGTGGATGCTCGCATCAGCTTCGATGCCTTTCGTAAAAGTATGGTGGCAACAGCCACCTCAAAAACAATCATTACCATCAATCCTGGTGAGGATGTCAGTTTATTACATTTTTCAACTTCTCCAAAATGTTACTCTCAGTCAGTGTACATATTTTGTTTAAATCAGGTTAAATCACGAAGTCCCTTTTTTTAAAATGTGTAGATTCGGCTGAAGCCAGCCAGCTCTTCAGTTATGCAAGGGATTTATCAGGAAGTGGACGACTCGATGAGCAAGAAACAGAACTGAGTGATAGCGATCCAAGTAAAACCACGTTTTATGCCTCATGTATATTTACATGTCAGTGTTTATTGCTTGTAAATTTCAGTATGATGTGATATACTGAATTAGTGTTGTTTTATTTCTCAGCGGAAGCTATTGGTGATGTGCTGACAGTTAAACAAATTATAGCCAAAGCCCAGGAAAGCTCTGATGCCTTTTATGGTGTAATATATGGGTTCATTACAGCACTAGGATTAGATTCTTCCATTTCCAGAGTTATTTGCAACAGATGGTAAGTCTGGACTATTTAGGTGTAGTCTAGTCTAACAATGTCTGTTTTGAGTCATTCTTGTTCACCACATAACACTGAACATTTTAAAAATCTTGTTGTAGCACCAAATGCAAGTTTCAGATTAATGAGGAGGTTGGGACCTGCACCAACATGGCTTGTCCAAATCAAGGACAACCACAGGATGTCACTATTGGCTTTGATCTGCGGGTAGATATCAGCGATCACACAGGAACTCTGACGGCTTGCAGTCTTTCAGGCATGGCTGCCGAGAAAACACTGGGATGCACTGTGAGTGGGAAATTAAAAGGGTGGTTAGATTTAATAAAGTAAAGTTAAAAATACCTCTTGGACAAATTGACATGTACTATCATATATACGCGTTAGGATTGCCAAAATGCATTTGCAGATAACCATAAATGATGTTGGGAAGAATAATGTAATGTACTAAAGTGGTCTAATTAGAATGTGTCATATCTATAACTCAATTGTGATGCTTGGCAATAATTGTATAACTGATGTGATGTTTGACTGTCCATCACACATATGTTTTTAACAAATCAAACTGTTTTTGTTTCAGTCTGAGGAGTTCATGTGCCTCTCTGAGTCTCAGAGGACCACCATGAAATGGAGGTTTCTACTGGAAAGATGCAAACTTTATCTTAAGGTCTACAATCCTGTTTTCTAATTTAATTGTGCAGTCCTAAGTATGTATCATATTCACAGTTTTGGCAATTTGATTTTAACAAGGGCAGTCATTAATTTTTATTGCTATTTTATTCTTCTTCTTTTTATTATTATTATACTGCAATAAATATAATGTTCAAGCGCTGTGAATCTTATGACACGTCACAGGTGTATCACACCACTGCAATATACAGGTGCTGGTCATAAAATTAGAACTTCAAAAAGTTGATTTATTTTACTAATTCCATTTAAGAAGTGAAACTTGTATAATGTATACATTCATTCCACACAGACTGATATATTTCAGGTGTTTATTTCTTTTAATTTTGATTATTATAACTGACAACTAATGAAAACACCAATTCAGTATCTCAGAAAATTAGAATATTACATGAGACCAATACAAAAAAGGATTTTTAGAAATGTTGGCCAACTGAAAAGTATGAACATGAAAAGTATGAGCATGTACAGCACTCAATACTTAGGTAGGGCTCCTTTTGCCTGAATTACTGCAGCAATGCGGCATGGCGTGGAGTCTGTGGCACTGCTCAGGTGTTATGAGGGCCATCTTCCTCTTTACAATACCCTATAGACAGGGATTGACATAAGTGGTACGCAAGCAAGAACTGGCGTCTGTGGTACGACAAATGCGCACCCGTTTTCAGTCTTCACTGCGCAAATGCGTACCTAATTTGAGTAACTTCATTTTGGATCTCTAGGTACTACCACTCAGGAAAGGACAACCTTAAAAAGAAAAATCATAATGACGTTTTAAAATATAATTCCAGCTGGTCCGCGGAGCCTCTGACTGAATTTTGCCCCAATCACGTTACTTGCGTTTAATTTAGTGTCCAAGATGGTAGCCAAGCCCGGTCTGTGTCGAGTGTGTCAGTAATGAGGTCTGAGTGTTTGCTTCTAAAAACCAAAATGGGTCTGGTAATTCCCCCTTACATGCCATACCACTTCCAAGATGAACTGTGTGATAATTATGATAATTTAACATTTCGTCATAGTGGCAGTTATAAAATAACCTCAGTTGTATTTCAGTTAAGGACTTTCTTGACTATGAACATAACAAAATGGCTATATACAAATGGAGAATCCATAGATTCTTATTGTCCTCTTTCACTATTTCACTATTAATACAGTGTCCCCTTTTGTCAGTATATTTGTCTCTAGATTTAAGTCTGATTAAAAAAAATAAAGTACACATTTTTAGTTGAATTGTAGTTATTGCTTTCAGGAAATGTTGAGACTAATCCAGGCCCTGACACACCTTTACAATGTTTTACACCTGCAGGTTTTAAAGCTAGATCTGGTCTTGATATTATTATTTATATCAGTGTTCGGAGTTTGCTCTCCAAACTGGATATTATAAAGATCTGGATTGATTCAACAAATGCTGATATTGCAGTCTTGTCGGAATCTTCGCTTGGACAATCTGTGTATGATAAAGATATTTACATTAATGGTTATAATGTTTTTCGCACTGATCAACAAAAGAAGCCTGGTGGAGTGGCCATATATATATTGAGCGTAATTTTAATGTTAAATTAGTGCTTTCTGAATCAGTGATTAGACTTGAAATTGAATTGTCTAGAAATCACCACATTATGCTAGTGGGGTGTTATAGACATCCATCTGCCCCAAGTTACTCATTCGCTACTCTTGTAAAACTTTCACAATGGAAATATAAGAAATAGTGCTGTTTGGTGATTTTAATTGGGACTGGCTCACATCTGTATCTGACCCATTGAAAGCGCAAGGTGAATCTTTACATTTGACGCAGTTAATTAATTCACCAACAAGACCTCATCTGAAATGTCTTAAAAATCTACACTTATTGATTGATTTTGAACTAACATGCTTTTTAAATATGTTTTAAATGTGTCTTGCCTAATGACATGAGTTATCACTTTGTGATTGCAGTGGTGAGAGACACAAAAATCCCTAAAAGTAAACCTTGAGTTGTTGAAAAACGTAATATGAAATTATTTGAGGTCCAAGCCTTTTTACATGATTTGGATTATTTGAATTGGGACAGAATTGCTCTTTTCGATAATGTTGAGTTGGCCTAGAAATATTTTCACAAAAGCTTCCTGAGTATAGTATACAAACATGCCATTTCCTCAAAGTTAGAATTAAAGGACGTGATAATCCATGGTTTACAACGGAGCTATCAGATGCAATGCATGAATGTAATACTGCATGGGTTAGGGAACGTAAGTCAGGACTAGAGGCAGATTGGTTGAATTTTAGACAATTGAGAAATAAATGTACCTCTCTCCTCCATAAAGCAAAGTCTGAATTTTATTTTTTAACAACAGAAAATTTCAAGAACCCAAAGACGTTTTGGATGACCATCAAATCATTATCTGCTAGATGTAATTCAATTTTCCACCTAGTATACTTATCAATGGTCTTAGAGTGAGTGATAGAAAAGACATTTTGATTTATTTTATTTTATTTCTTCTGGCTTTCTATATAATTCTAAAAATTCTACTGAAGTACCACTAAGTATTGAAAGAGCTATTGACCATATTCAGGTTTTTAACTTTACTCCTTTAACACAATAGAGGTCACACTCTAAATCAGCTTAATTCAAGAAAACCTGCTGGCCCAGATAGTCTCGAACAACTTTTCTTAATGATGGCAGCTGAGATTATAGCTCTACTGCTGTGTCATATTTTTAACCTTACCTTGACTTCAAATGAAATGCCCTTGGATTAGAAATGTGCCCTCGTTACTCCTCTCCTAAAAGGAGGTGACCCTAGTTTTCTTAGGAGTTGCCGCTAGGTGGCTGTCCCACCTCTCTCCTAATTAAACATTTTTAATCGTAATTAGTGTTTTAGACTTTCAAGTGCGCGCGACACAAGTGGAGAAGCTTATTAGGAATTGAATGGGCCCACTCTCTACGACCCTCTTACGAAAAGTTACAGCCCTAAACTTTCCTTGACCAATAAGACACACTTTTTTTGACAGACAATGTTTTCGTCCAGTAGTATTCTACCTCAAATTTGAATGCGTCAGCGTGTAGCCAATGACAAGAGCTTTGAGCCGATATGTCATTTTTGGGGGTGGCTTTGTCTGAATTTTTAGAAAAGTCAGAAACAGATTTGGGGTCAGAATCTGCGGCGAGCTTTTGGGTTTATAAGCAGTGTTTGGCAAGTTATTTAAAAAATTTAATTAAACTACTGATTACTCCCTTTAAAAGTAATCAAATTACTAATGTGATTATTTTAAAAGTAATTAGTTACATTACTAGTTAGATTACTAGTTACTTCCCCACCCTCTAAAGAAATGTTCTTGCCTTTAACCGAAATGAATTTAAAGTAATGTCTATATTTCCAGTTACTGAACGCGTACATCTCCCGTAGATGACGTCACGCGTGCGACTGTCAGACAAACATCTGCCGGCCACTGACAGGTTACTGTGAATTATTATTTCTGTTTTCACAATATAGATGTTAAAGCACTTGATTTTATTAGTAACACAGCGGTAATGCAACGTTACTTGAATTGTAACGGTAATCTAATTATCAATTTTTTTATTATAACGCGTTAGATTACTAAGTTACTAAAAAAAGAATCAAATTACAGTAACGTGTTACTAAGTAACGCGTTACTGCCCAACACTGTTTATAAGTCGATTTTTTTTTGTTCAAACCTAGGAAATAACATTCAGACCGCAATGAATCCTTACTGGAATATTTCGAGGACATTTGATGGAGATATTTGTCCAGCAAATATGAAATTTATTGGAAAATACGAGGTGTGTTTCGGACAGACGCTCGAGGGTGACGCATGATTCAAAGGTGTTTTTCTTCCAAGGTAGGCCACTGGAAATTACAACACTTCACTTTATAAGTGTCTAAAAGCTGGCAGAATGTGATGAAACTGGTTTCGAGTTGGTTTGGAGATGTTTTATAGTGTTTTGAGCGAGATTTGTCGTGTTTTCTCGAGCTGGTCTCAGAATAATCCTTATTGTCCGGTTTGTGGGTGGAACCGCTTGACCTGACCAGATGTGTCGGTTGGACATGACTCTGAACAAAATGGATGCAAAGAAACCTGTGGGCTCGTGTTTATTTGTTTATAATTCTATTATAAAAATATGGATTATAAAAAACAAGATGGCTGCTTGGCTGGAAAATAAAGGGGGGACCTTGCACTAAAAGCATTTTTATAAGCTCTTTTTGTTTTTTGAGAACGATTTTTGAACATATGTTTCTAAGACCTGTGGCTATGGATTTCCAGTGTTTTCAAGCTAATGTTATGTAACTGGACAATAAGAATAGCTGATTTCTAAGTGTGCTCACCACAAGCATTATACCCGCCCTTGATTTTGTATTTTTTTTCTCGTTTTCTAATAACTTGTCATATTTTAGAGTCTTGGCTTTGAAATGAGTCCATTTGCAAGCAATAATAACTTTGCATGGTGATGTTTTAAAGTTGGTCATGAGATTTAAAGATGGCTGCCACATTTGGACTGAAACTCAAGAGTTAAATAATTACAGACCGATCTCTAAACTCTCAGTCCTCACAAAGGTGCTTGAATCTCTGGTCAGTAAACAGGTCAAATAATTTTTGGCCACCAACTCTTTTTTGTCTCCATTTCAATCAGGTTTTCGCAAAAATCACAGTACTGTAACTGCTGCTATGAAGGTTATAAATGATATAACTGAAATACTAGATAGGAAGAAAGGTAGCCTCTCCCTCTTCATTGACCTTTCAAAGGCATTTGATACTGTTGGTCATAGCACTTTAATCAAATGTCTTTCAGCTATTATTTTTTCTCAACAAGCAGTTGGGTGAGTTGTAAATTATCTCACAAGCAGAATCCAGGCTGTTCAGATAGAGGGTTCCTCCTCCAAGGTACTGCAAGTGAAAACCTGTCACGGTGGGGCTTGGTTTGCCCTGGCAGGAGGCACAAACGCAGACATCCATGAGGTGCTTTTCTCTTTCTTTCTTTTATTTGTCAAAACACAGGAAAAAACAGAAACGGGTGCAAACACAAAACCTCAGGGTAGGGTAAGGGCGAGTGTGAACGATGAGTGGACAAAGGAAACGTGAACAAACAGGACTTTTTAACCCGAAGAGAAACTCAAAACAGGTGAACTTAAATGTCCTTAAACTAACGGCCAGCCTGGCCTATTTAGCTGCCACGGCCCCAGTCAACTTAAAAGTCTCCATACTAATAGCAGCCTCTGGCTGCTGACTGGGGGCGTGACACGAGGGCTTGAAGTTAAAGCTTAGATTGTAAGTCTTTCCAAGTGTGAGGTGCCGAAAACCTCAAAGCTTCCTTGCCCAGTTCAGTTTGTACTTTAGGGACAACAAATTGCAGAACATCCATAGATCTAAGATTGTAACTTTCATGTTCTATAAATAAATAGGGTAAACGCCCCTATTAAGCTCAAGTACCCATTAAGCACACTTGTAACTTTGAACACAAATTGTGTAGAGAAAAAACAAGTAATTTTCCTGCTTGACATCCAAATTTATAAATGCAGTTGTTATTAAATATTCCCTGTATTTTTTTTGTCAATCATGCTGCTGCATATTCTGACAACTTCCTGCTAATGTTCACTCATCCTGGCGACCATTTTGAAAGCTGCATAAAAACTTCACCCAGAAGAGACCCCTCAGAAAATCACATTATTTAAATACTTCAACCTTTATTTTGGGTAAATCTCACTATTTCTTTACACATTTAAGATATTAATGTTTCTAACACCACCTAGCACAAGTTTGGACTAGGAAATTAGAGATAGTTACAGTTCAAAAGAGGCTTTACAGGCTTTTAGCAAATGCTACGATGTGTGATTAGCATGCTAGTCATATAAGATTGTGAACTATGCTGATGTATAAAAGGAAGTGATGATATCTTGTGTTTTACTGTTCAGTACATAATTTATTTCCAGATTGTTGAGAATTCATATTTGTAGATTGCAGTATTATTTTAAGATTTCATATCGTCTTAACATGAGCTTAAAGGGTACCGTAGCATTAAAAATGGAGCGCATCAGTGTGACTTCATTGAAGAAAAGCTTAAGTATAAACATATTTTCAGTAATCATATACTCTCTGCAAGTGGTATATAATTTTATATATGATTAAGAACATTTATATAACAAAATACTGATCTTAAAATTAAATCCACTATATTTTTATTCCAAAACTACTGGTGTCCCCATTAAGCTCAGGATGCTCAGGATGCTCAAGTTGCTCTGGTTGCTCAGGATGCTCAGGGTGCTCAGGTTGCTCCCTTCCCTTTGAGTGTGGATGTCACACCCCCAGTCGGCAGCATGAGGCTGTTGTTATATTGGGACTTTTAGTATGACTGGGGGTGTGGCATCTTACTAGGTCAGGCTGGTTGCCACTGATAGCATTTTCGGTTAGCACCTGTTATGTGTTTATGTTGTTGTTAAAAGCATGTGTTTGAGTTCAGTTCTTTGTTCCGTTCTCCCTCACATTTAAGCCTCTGTCATGTGTGCGTCTTTTGGTTTGTTTTGAAGAATAGTATCGGCCCTCGTGCCTTGCTTTTGGTTTTGTTTAAAACTCTGTTTTGGAATAAAGAATCCTGCGAGGATGAAAAAAGTCTGCATCAGTGCCTCATGCTTAGACCTGCCACGGCAAGCCGTGACACCTTGTTTCACTGAAGGAGTTTAAAGCCATGGTGATGCCATTGCAATTTACTTTGTCTGCATACAAGTGTTTTATGTAAGAACATTTTAATGTATTCATTTAATGTGTTGTTTGCTGTGGTCATTCTGCTGCCTTCTTGGCCAGGTCTCCCTTGCAAAAGAGATCTCTGATCTCAATGGGACAAACTTGGTTAAATAAAGGTTAATAAATAAATAAATTACTGCAGCGTTTCAGCAAACAATTATTAGTTCGGTTCACAGAAAAAAAATCTGCATTGGACTGCATTCAACTGCTGATTCGCATTAAAGTAAGGGGTTTACTGTATACACATTCATGGGGATGCAAAGATGAGTGGTGTGCACAATTGGGCCGTTCTACCCCAAAATGCCAGGGCCACCCCTGGAAACACCATCACTGCTTTTCCACTCACTGGACAAGTTATTAGAAACACCACTTTAAAGTTAAACATCAAGTGGAACGCCAACAAACTGTCGAACATCTGGAGAAGAATTCCACTGAGTTTTTAGCCACATGCAGTGAACCGAGCAAAGCAAAGAGAAGATGGAGAAAAGCTGGAATAGTTACACATTTTGTTCATCAAGTAAGCAGTAACACATCTCACAGAAACAAGCCAGAAGGAAAGAAGAAACTTTTGGAGGAAGTTGAGAAGGCTGTGGAGACATTTACCAGAACTGCTGATAGAGTCAGCAGTGCTTTGAGTATCATCTGAGTACAGCAGAGTGAAACAGAGTTTGTAGAGAAGATAATTAAATTAAATTCAATTTTATTTATATAGCGCTTTTAACAATGGTCATTGTCACAAAGCAGCTTCAAAAATGGGAGAAAATTGTGTGTGAGTGTGTGTGAATGAAAAGTCTCTGATGAGCAAGCCCAGGGTGACAAGTAATGCTATTTTGTAATTAATTCTAAACTGAACAGGCAGCCAGTGCAGGGATGATAATATTGGGGTTATGTGGTCATATTTTCTGGATCTAGTGAGAACCCTGGCGGCTGCATTTTGGACTAACTGAAGCTTGTTTACTGAGGATGCAGGACAACCACCTAGTAATGCATTACAATAGTCCAGTCTGGAGGACATGACTAGCTTTTCTGCGTCAGATACAGAGAAGATACTCCTAAGCTTGGCAATATTTCTAAGATGGAAAAAGGCTGTTTTTGTGATAGATATAAATAAAAAAAAAAAAATAATAATAATAATACATTATTTGAAAAAGTACCTTTCAGAACACTCAAGGACACTGTACACAGCAAAAGAATAAAAGAACAATAATAAAAATAATAATAATAAAAAAAAAATAATGATAGCAAAATCACTAAGTGCTACAGGTTAGAAAAAATTAAAAAGGATATAAAATGTAGACAGCGGAAATTAATCAGGCAGAGAAAGCACGTTTAAACAGAAGGGTTCTGAGTGTGGATTTAAAGTGTGTAAGTGAAGTGATGTTTCTGAGTTCGGGTTCGAGTTCTAGAGCTGGGGAGCAGAGCGGCTGAAAGCTCTGCTCCCCATAGTGGTGAGATGGGCAGAAGGGACAGTCAAATGGATGGAGGAGGATGATCTGAGGGTATGAGAGGGAGTGGCAACATGAAGGAAGTTGGATAGATATGGAGGGCAATGGCCTTGAAGATTAACAGAATAATTTTGAATTGAACCCGAAACTTAACCAGGAGCCTGGGAGTTATGGCTGCCACAAATTATTATTTTGATAGTCGACTAGTCACCGATTATTTTTGTGATTAATCGACTAATCAGATTGTGCATACATTGGACGTAAAACGTACAGCTTATCGCACCAACATGCTGCATCTCTTATATAACCATCATTGGCTTACAGCCAGTGTTTAAAGTATGTGCCAACTAAAATTAAAGACAAGATGACAACTTTTAATTAAACAAACAATTCTTTAACTGTAGCATAAATTGCAACATTCCTGTAAGTGTTCAAAACTGCAGTTTACAAGTTGTACGTTTTAGAGCATGCCACAATCACCAGAAACCCTCAGTTTACCCTCAGACTCCACAGGGTTAAAATATTGAATTTAGTGATGGGTCGATCCACATTTTTCCAGTTCCGTTCCGATTCCGATACACGACTGCCGATACGATACAGATATATAATACATCTTTTTTACTTTTGTATTAGCATTATTTTTGTTGAAACTGTGCTGTTTGTTAGTAAGGTTACATCACAGAATATATAAACAACTAAGCACAAGGTATTAGCTTTGTACTTTATTTTTTATACAGTCCTTGCTGCTAAAATGGACATAATACTTGTTGGTCATCTCGTAACTTGGCAGAGCCGCCTTAAATACAGCAGTGGTTAGATTACTCTGCCCGTGTCCTGTCTCCAAAACGTTATTTAAAAGGTATTAGCTTTGTTTGTTTTTTTTTTACACTGTTGTTGCTGCTAAAATGGACATAATACTTGAACTATTTAGATAATTCTCTTTTTAAAACATGAGGAAACTAATGTTGGGCATCTCATAACTCGACTGGCCCAGTTATGAACTGCCCAATTTTAGCCTCCTCGTGTTTTGAGAGAATCATCTAAATTGTTTAAGCATTATGTCCATTTTGGAAGCAACAACTGTGTAAAAACTAAAGTGCAAAGCTAGTACCTTTTAAAATAATGTGATTTTGGAGAAAGGAGTGTAATCTAACTACTTCTGTATTTAAGGTGGAAAGGCAGAGATGCCCAAATTAGCCAAAATAGCCAAAGATAGAGGGAGGGGGAGAGGGCAAAAAGCTAACAAAACACACAAAATAAGCCCTGAAAATTGACTACGCTCTGACCAAATGTGCACAAGACTTCTGCAGGGCTGCCAACTCGGGTTGCCGGGTAGCCATGATACCAGAGACGGTCTTACAAAGCTTAAAAAAAATAAACGACGCACAGACTATTAAATTAGTCGTCGACAATTTTGATAGTCGATGTAATTGTGATTAGTCGACCAATCGTGGCAGCCCTAAGTGGAGCTGTTGCAAAATGGGAGTTATATGATGAAGTTCTGGTAACAATGTGGGCAGCTGAATTCTGAACTAGTTGATGCTTGTGGAGAGTTTTGTGAGGGAGACCGAAAAGCAGTTACAATAATCCAAACAAGAAGTGACAAGACTGAACGAGGATGGCAGCAGTGTGGGGGGTAAGAGAGGGACGGAGATGGTTGACATTACGAAGATGAAAATAAGCTGATTGGGTAACGTTATTGATATGGGATTGAAAAGGAATAGTACTGTCGAGGATGACACCCAAACTTTTTTGGATAATGTTGATTTGGTACCAATGAGGAGAACTTCCGTTTTATCACTGTTTAATTTAAGAAGATTTGACGAAAACCAGGTTTTGATTTCTGTCAAACAGTCAGTTAGGGGGGAAGGTGGGAGGTTGGAAGTGGGTTTACTGGTAAGGTAGAGCTGGGTGTCATCCGCATAACAGTGGAAACTGATGTTGAATGTTGCCAAGAGGAAGGAGATAATAGTGAAGAGGAGGGGCCCCAGGACAGATCCCTGAGGGACACCAGAAGTAACAGGGGAAGGCAGGGATGAGAAAGATTTTAGCTGAATAAACTGAGTGCGACAGAAGAGATAAGATTTGAACCAGTCTAAGGGGGTGTGAGTGATACCAATTGAGCATAGTCTATTGAGGAGAGTGGTGTGACAAATGGTGTCAAAGGCCGCACTTAGATCAAGGAGGATGAGGATGGTGAGTAAACCAGAATCCGCTGCCATGATGAGGTCATTGGTTACTTTTGTGAGGGCAGTTTCTGTGCTATGAAGGGGGTGGAAACCAGAATACATTAGCAATAGAGTTAAGTTAACAAAATGCAAAAAAAAGGTATAAAAGCAATAAATAACTGTCTAAAAAACAGCAGCTCCAGGACAGAGTATGTGCAGTTCATAATACATAGTATTTACAGGGGCAGTTGTGTAAGTTTTTCAGATCAGGAATGTGAGTGTTGCTGTGGGTTAAATCGATGAATCTGCAGTACTGGGACACACAGTTAATTCCTAATAGTTTGTGAGTTATGGACTTACACTTCCTCTTGCCTGATTGTTTTTAACTCCCCATGTTACTATTTTCCCCATGTAATGACTTTATTCATGTTCAACATTTCTATTGTGTATTGTGTCCTGTTTATGAGAAAAGTATCCCTGTGATTCCAGGATGGCGCAGCCATGTCCAGACACCTTACTGACCACTTCGGTCAGTGCTCTTTTAATTTTTTATGTATCTATCGTTTTGCAAGTTAACCCTTTAAGCGCTGGGGGTTTTTTTTGTAAATACTGGATTTTGACATCAATATTTCAAAAGCTTGTGGCTTAAAAGGGGTTAAAGATAGA
>JBBPCY010087050.1:0-23738 GCA_037974405.1 Brachyalestes nurse
GGGAGATTTGGGCTTAACAGCCAATTGGTAGAGAAAAACAAATAAGAATTTGCAGGATGTGATTGCTACATTCATGTTTTTTTGTAAAAAGCACGGCAATATATTAAGTAGTCCAAAGTAATCAGAATACTTACAAACTACATTTTGGGACATGTATTCTGTAATCTGTAGTGGAATACATTTTAAAAGTAACTTTCCCAATACTGACTATAATTTATGTTAAGTTTATCTTCTTAACTTGGAAACCATTTGGTTGAAATATGTTGCATCTCCGTTTACTATCTGGGTGGTTTCCTCTGTATTACACACCTTTAGCCCATGAACTGACAAAATCATACAGTAAACATATTTACCACAAAATTCTTTTGTTCCTCATGTTGTTAAGTACACTAAAGAGAGCAATCAGAAGGAACAACTGCTGAGGAGTTAACAATTATTGACTGACCGGAATCACTGGAATCGTGTGTTTGTTTCCTTCTTTCTTTTGCTTTCTTTTCTTTTTATAGGGTACACAATTCAAACCTTTACAATTTGATCTATTCTTTTGATATCTGTAATATAGCACTATTTTGAAGCATATAACAAAGTAGCCTGACAAAAAGACAGCCTCCACATGGTAGGTTATGATTTAACACTGTCACTAAACCACCAAAATTAAATAATAATAGAAGTTCATTTTATCTGCAAACAATAACATTTCTGAACTTTTTATTACCAGGGTAATCAACAAAATATTATAGATGCCATGTGAATGAATGTACCTTTTACCATTTTTATAATATACAAACATAGATAAGGAAAGATCAGACATTCTGTCCATCATTCTTTGTCTAAAAAAGGATCTTTATAACTTGACAGATCATGTACACCCCCACACGACATGCTTCCTGCTTAAACAGGACAATGGCAGGAGTGTAGCAGGGTGTGGGGATCTGGAAAATTGCAGCAATTGTTTTTATATCCTCTGCTGATACGTGGCCAAGCCCCTCTGGCTGAGCTCTGTGTTATACAGCTGCCTTTCCTGCTCCAGTACTCTGCGCAGGGCCTCTCTACGCACCTGTGGAACCAAGAGGTCAGGTTACCAACTCATTAGCTATTCTTGGATGGAACACAGACATGCTCTGATGTTTCAGTTTCAATATCATTTGCATGCACAGAACATTTAACAAGTGAACAAAACTCAGAGTTGCCACCAGTGAAAGTCCTCGAAAAGAATGAATTTAACCACCAGTGTGAGCGCATTATGAGCCAAACAAGTCTCTCGCTGCTCCAGGTGCATCAAGGCCCTAGCAGAACCAGTCTGGGTGGCTTCTTCAAACTCTGCCTTCTGAACGCCATTCTTGACACTGAAAACAGATAAACAGGTTAGTTAAGGAATCTCTAAAGGCTTTTACTGTCATTCAGCGGTATAGCCTTTGTTTAAATATCTTTAATAACTGTTAAAGCATTTAATAGCTGCCTGACTAATTAAATGAGTGACCGTTTTAATTGTGCTCATGTAACAAGAGGTGCAAAAATATAGAGATTTGATCTTCAGCTGTTGTTTGGATTCCATTAGCAGCTCCTGATTTAATTTAATGAAGGACTGATTGAGTAAAACCAGGTTTCAGATGGAACTACAGATTATACTGGGTTTCCACAAAGAACACACTGACATATTGAACATAAATAAAATCACTATTTACTGTATAATGTTATTTGTATTTATTCTTTTTAGTTTTAATTTAGTAATGTTAATGTGTGAAAAACACTCACTGCTCATCTAAACAGTGTTTAAATATTATTTTCTCACAGTACTGTAAGACTAATATTAATGTTTGGTCATACACTATATGAACATAAGTATTGGGACGCATAACCTTTACACCAACAGAGATAAGACATTTCATTCAGATACATAGACTTTAATAAGGGGTTGGTCCCCCCAGATTCCACTCAGCTTCCACTGTTCTTGGAAGGCTTTTGGCTAGATTTTGGAGTGTTTCTGTGGGAATTTGTACCCATTCATTCTGAAGAGCATTTATTAGTTCAGGACCTGATGTTGGAGGAGAAGGTCTGGCTCACAATCTCCGTTCCAGTTCATCCCAAAAGGTGTTGGATGGGGTTGAGGTCAGGGATCTGTGCCGGCCAGTCAAGTTCTTCCACACTATACCCATCCAGCCATGTCTTTATGGACCTTGCTTTGTGCAGTGGGGCTCTGTCATGCTGGAATAGAAAAGGGTCTTCACCAAACTGTATTGGAAGCATCGCGTTGTCCAAAATGTCTTGGTATGCTTAAGCATTAAGACTGCCTTTCACTGGAAGTAAGGGGCCACCTGAATTCAATTATTAAGTGGTTTGTCCCAATACTTTTGTCTATATAGTGTAGATGGGCTTTGCCTTCAAACCGTTCACCTGCCAGTCAGACCCTCTTTCTCTCATTATACAGGCGTCCCTATAATTAAAGTAGACATACCAGAACACTTTTCAGAAATATGTTGACACAATACACAAAAACACACCATTCTAGCTCAGCAAGTCTGTCCGCCAGTTCTTCCTCTTTCTGCAACACAAAAAGGCGACAGAACCATTTAACAGCATTTCTAGGGTCCAAAAGTCCTTGAATTCACAGCATGATTAAAACTTAAAGCCTTGTTTAGTTTATTGTAAAAAGTTTACCTTCATTCTTTCCCTCTCTCTGTGTACACGTGTGTTCTTACACCTCCAATCTGAACGACCAAACATTTTTCACTTAAATTTACAATCCTATAAATTGAAATAATAATAAACAAACAAACAAAAACAGGCTTTCTAGTATGACCTCATGCAGCCGTTGGTTGGAAATGGTAACTAAGGAAGCCTCTGGTTGTTAGGACAACAGTTGTTAGGGCATCCAGTCACATGTCACTTTTGAGTATCATGTGCAGACAGCACCAGCTTAGAAATTAACCTAATATTACAGGCCTTTCTTCTTCTTTCTTTTCGTTCATTTTATAAAACCCTAATCTTGACGTTTTCTACTCAAACAGAGACACAGAGACAAGAACTATATAAAATATTAAGTCTAAATAAATAATCTCTACAATATAAAGTATAAAATCTAAATAAAAAAACTCAATATGAAAATACACTATGCTATATACACAAATGCAGGGTATAAATACTATAGATAAGTAACTCACAGTTAAGCGAATTGTAGTTTAGGAGTATGTTACTGCATGTTGTGGAGCCCAGTAGTATACTGTAATATTCACATGAGTAGTGTTAATAGCAAACATTTAATATTCCCAGTATACATTTATTATGCCTGACATTCAGTGGGCAATCCAAGTGACCTAAAACCCATCACTTCCCTATATGCCTGGGCAATATGGCCTACAATTAATATGGTAATGTTTTTAGGCCATGTTGTGATATACAATTCTCAGTATGTAATTCAGCCTGGCTAATTAAGTTTAAGTTTAAGAAAGAAAGAAAGAAAGAAAGAAAGAAAGAAAGAAAGAAAGAAAGAAAGAAAGAAAAAGAAAAGAAATAAATAAAGAAAGAAGTGCACAGAGGTAAACAAAAAACATGTAAAATGATCTATGTGCTGCTGTGTTTGCCCTAGTGCTGACAGTCAGTCAGACCAGATATTTTAATTTGAATTTAGCTTAGTAATACAAATCTTATCTTAGTAAACAATTATAACAACAATATATAACAATAACAATTAAAATAACAACAATAATAACAACAATAACAACAACAAGCATAATAATAATAATAGGCTTTCTAGTATGGTCTTACACTATTTGGACAAAAGTATTGGGACACCTGACCATTACACCAACAGGGACTTCAATGACATTGTGTTCATATAGATAAACTTTAATATGGAGTTGGTCCCCCTTTTCCAGCTATAACAGCTTCTACTTTTCCTGGAAGGCTTTTCACAAGATTTTTGAGTGTTTCTGTGGAAATTTGTTGTACAAAATGTCTTGGTGTGATGAAGCAAGGGCCTAGCCCTAATCCTGAAACACAGATGTGTCTCAATACTTTTGTCCATTTAGTGTAGCTGTTAATGATAACTCAAGAAGACATCCGGTTGTTTGATTTCAGTAATGTTTGCAGGCAGCACCACTGTGCACATGTGAAGATTTAAACATTAATATTCTCAGTATACGTCCTTCCCTTCATCTTCGTATCATTATTATTATTACCAAAAATAAGAGTGGGTCGACAGGCTTGCTTTCAAGAGTAAAACAACTGTAAATCTGAAGGCATTGTAATGTGATGGTTTGTACCCCTAGTGAATCTCTCAAGGGGTAGTATGGAGGGTTAGTGTGTTTCTGAAGTGAAATGGCATGTACCCGGTTTCGGCTCCAGGAAGTTGCAGTACACACTACTGGGTGTCATTGAAAGTCATGTGGTATACCGGTACAACGTTCCTGTAGCTTATACTGGATTTAAAAAGGACAGTGATTGCTCTATAGTGTCCTGTCTAACTGGAAATATTGGCAACATAATGGTCACCATGTGTTTTAGCAGTCTTTAGTATTAGCCAGTCTTTTAGATAACCTGGGTGCTGAGATGACTGCCAGTTTCATCATGCTCAGGTTTTAGCATTAGTTCGTCTCTACAGTAGAGTACAGAAGAACGTTTTTAAGTAGCGTATAGAAGAATGAGTTATTGTTGAGACTGATTAAACCATGATGTCGTCGTGTTTACAAATAGCCAAACGGCTTAGCCGCGTGTTCTCGAATCCGAACGTGACCGGCGTTCTACAACTTCAAATAGAAAAGAACTCTCCCATAGCGTTCCAGAACCTTCACCAACGTTCGGTAATGTCTCTTTCAGCTGCTGCTGGTTTATTTCTGCTGTGCGAGATCCACAGTGTCCTGACATCTGACTCAAATACCCTGAACCCCCAAATCTAACCGGGGATATGGCTATAATAACATGTACAGGGACAAAAGTATTTGGACGCCTTACCATTACCAAGAGGGGTATCAATGACGTTGCATTCGATTACATAGACTTTAATATGGAGTTGGTTCCCCTTTGTAGCTACAACAGCTTCCACTCTTCTTGGAAGGCTTTCCACAAGACTTCGGAGTGTTTCTGTAGAAGTTTGTGCCCATTCATTCTGTAGAGCATGTATGGGTTCAGGCCTGATGTTGGACGAGAAAGCCTGGCTCGCACTCTCCGTTTTAGTTCATCCCAAACGTGTTCGATGGGGTTGAGGTCAGGACTTTGTGTGGGCCAGTTCAAGTTCTTCCACATCAAACTCACCCAATCATGTCTTTATGAACCTTGCTTTACGCACTGGGGCACAGTCATGTTGGAATACAAAAGGTTCTTCCCCAAACTGTGTCCACTAAGTTGGCGTTGTCTTGGTATGAAGCATTAAGATTGTCCTTCAATGGAAGTAAGGGGCCTAGCCCAAACCCTGAAAAACAAGCGTGTCCCAATACTTTTGTTCATATGGTATATATGTAGGTGTAGGTGTCATAATTGAAGGCATCCTGCCTGTTTGCTTGATTGTACACTGATTAGGAATGTGGTGTTATTGCCTTCAGTACAGTGACTATTGATGTTCGGTGATTTCATTCTCCAGCGTCTAACATGTTTCTCTCTCGCCCAGAAGATGTCACTGTGGCCCTTCAGCGCTAAGCCGCGGGATTTCAGCCAGCCAAATGCGTCATGGAGCTCAGAGATGCGGAAAGTTTATGATCAATATGATGCCCTGTGTGAGGAGGCGACAGAAGGGGGCGAGATGAAAAAGGGACCTTGGCGGAAGCTTCCTAGTTACAACCGCTCTCTCAAATATGCCAAAGGTGATTTCCCTGGACCTTTCTCTCACCTGTGGTCATTTCCTATATCCTAAATCCAGTACTTTGAAGTTTGAACTCAAACTATTTACCATAAAATTGTATTATTTGCTTTTTACTTGTTGTTTTATTGATAAAACTCCTGACAAGCACTTCCAGTTGGCCTCGGTGTACTTGAGGATCTTATTACAAAAAACCTCCAGAAAATTAAGAAAGTTTGCTTTAGAGCAGAACTTTGGTAATTCTTCAAAAGCCATTGAACATAAATGCACCATAACCTAAGAACAGTGTAGTCGGTTAATTAAAATGAATGACGAAAATCATAACACATTTTCCTTCTGTACATAGGAAATCCTGGCATATTTCTGTTTTTTCATTTGACTGTAGGTGAAAGAAAGGGGGTGCATCTGTTTTGTGGTGCATGATGGTGTAAACAAAAATCAGAAGTTTTAAAGTCATTTCATTTTAATAAAAAATAATAGAAAAATAAAAATGTTGTATTTAAAAGATGATCACATATGTATCATTTTTGTGCCAGTTTTGTAAAATTGCTAAATGCAACATTTCATGTTTAAACACTCATTGATCCTATCACTATGAAACCAAACCCCTTAATTTTACCTCTTAGAATTACCTTAATTTTACTTTAATTTTTGGAAAATTAAGGGGAAAAATATTAAGGCTGATTAAGGGGTTAAACCGCTGAACTTAAATAATAGAACCTCCTGAGTTAATGCCTTATGTGTTAAGATTTAGCGGTTTCACACTCATGCCTTAAATCCACTTTTAAGGTAAAATTAAGGGATCGGTTCACAAATTAATGGCCACTTAATTCAAATGAAGGGGTTTGGTGTATTTTCAGGGGTAAATTAAGGTAGAGGTAAACACATTTTAAATACATTGTGTTTCGTAGTGTATACTATTAATGCTGGGAAAAATGTGTTCTGGCATTGCTGTTAGATGCATGGTAAATATGAAGATGCATAATTTGTGGAAACAATAATACATATGTCTTTTTTTTGACAGGTGGAGTATACCTTAGTAAACTGGTTCAGTCTGAAGCTCGGCTCTTCACAAGGAGCATTAAGGAGCCTGGAGCAGCATTTGAGTATGTGGTTTTTATGAACAAGGAGGAGAAGAGGTGTGTGTGTGTGTTTCAGTCTGGGCATCTGCTGGAAGGACCACCTGGGTGAGCAAACTATATAATGTTTGTATGGTGTTTCTTTTTAGATGTTCAACTGTTTTTTTCTGTCTGTACAATCTAAGTAACTTTACTATTTACTATTGTGTAAGATACTATTACTGCTACTACTGACGCTAATACTACTTAATAATAGCAACTGAGGGTTAAGTGTCTACACAATGGTAGAAAGTCGAGGTTTGAACCTGCAGCTTTATGGTCTTCAGGTTCACAGACAAGTGTTTTACCCACTAGGCTACTACCACCCTACAATACTATCATGCTCAATCATAACAATAGCTACTTACATTATGATAGGAAATATTATTATTACAAGTTAATAATAGTTAATGGTAAGTGAGCTGTGACCAGGGATGTATTTTGTAACTGACTATGTAACAGACAGGCTGAATCACTTGCAGCACTCACAGTCTTCACGGTTCCTTTCACATCACTCCCCTCAGTCACCCACTGTGTGTGATTTTCTGTTATTAAAGCCCCTTATATAGATTTCATTTTGAAATTCATAGCGTAATAACAATAAAAATCTGAATAATCATGCAGCACTAATATGAATTGTTTTTGTGACACAAGGTTCATAGAACAGTGAACTTAATCTTTTGTCTCAAGACCAGTGACTTATTATAAGTCGTATAATTCTGCTAATTGACAATATCTGTGGTCCTTTCTGAGAGAAAAGAGGGGAATCCCCAGGCATGTAACAACATCGGAAGTGATGTAAAACTTCCTGTGTCACAGGCATGTGCACGGAGGAGCAACAGCCACCATGATTGACTCTGTAACGGGCACTCTGGCTGGTTTCCTGTGTGGGCCCGTTATGACTGCCAATCTCAGCATCAACTATCGCAGGTACACTAAGGTTCTTAACTAAGAAACGTAGAGGTGCACGGCAACACAGTGTTTCAGCAATCAGCCACAACATTAAAACCACTGACCAGTGAAGTGAATTATATTGATTACTTTGTTAAAATTGTATTGTCACTACCTTAGTAGTGCCATTGGCAGTTCTGGGATTCAAACCCACGGCCTTCTGGTCATGGGGGCAACTCCCTAACCATTAGGCCACCGCAGACTGGTCTGAATGCCCATACTGACCCTTGTCCACAACAGAAGTGTATCATGGAACAATGGTGGCCTGGTCTGAGGCTTATCTGGGGAAGAGATGGCACCAGAAAGCATTATGGGACAGAGGTGAGCTGGCAGAGGCAGTGTGATGCGCAGGGCAATGTTCTGCTGGGTAACCTTGGGTACTGGCATTCACATGGAAGTTACTTTGACCTGTACCACCTCCGAAACATTGTTGCAGACCTAGTACACCCCTTCATGGTAATTCCCACATGGCAGTGTCCCCTGCACTCTGTACCCCGTCTCACTACAAAAATTGTTTAATGGTTTGAGGAACATGACAGAAAGTTGAAGGAGTCGACTTGGCCTCAAAATTCTTTAGAAATCTGATCAGAATGTGCTGGACAATTTAGTTTGACCCCACCTCTCAACTTACAGTACTTAAAGGATCTGTTGCTGACGTTGTGGTGCCAGATACCACACCTTCAGACATCTTGTGGGCTCCATGCTTTTAAGGGTCAGACTTCACTACATGAGGGGAGCCTACGCAGTTTTAGACTGCTGGTTTTAATGTTATGGCTGTTAGATATATAAATGCAAATAATGTTTTTGCCTCTACTGTAAATCATTTGACTATTTTACCATTTTGGACATACTTGTTTTGGATAGCCACTATTTATATTAAAATTTTATATAAAAATTTGTTAAAGAAGTATATTTAAAACATTTTCCACTACAGTTCAGTGTGAGTTATCATATAAGACTAACATCATTTTAAACTGTGAGGATTTTACTTACTAACAGACATCAACTTTCTTTGGTTTCATTTTAATGCAGTCCGATACCACTGGGTAGCGTTGTCCTTATTCACAGCGCTCTGGATCGAGTGGAGGGCAGAAAAATCTTTTTAACCTGTAGAGTGACCAGCGTTGATGATTCTAAACTACACACAGAGGCTACAGGTAGAGTATCCAAGGTGCACACACACACGTGTCATCGGACAGTTAAAGGGAGGTTTTATCACTGCAGTTCACATGTACATTAAAGGGCCCACGCATTACTCATTATATTTTCTCCTTGGGGTCAACTTATTTTACTAAAAATAAATAAATGTAATAAATTATGAAGGGACATTAATTATTTGTCACTTAGCATTAAACAGGCTAATTGTCCCTCTTCCTTTCTGTATGCATTTATAACTATGTACATTAGCTCTATTACCAATTCCTGCCTTATATTGTGCTTCATTCAAAAGCAGTCTGAACTGAAATTTAGACTTAAAGCTTCAGAGGGAATGAACAGGACTAAACAGCTGCAGGGTGAAAATATGTAAATTGGCTTTTTCTGACATCAAGTACGGTGAATTCCCAGTAGGCTCTTTTCGTTGTACAGACTGAAGAGCAAATTGTACATTTTGGAACTTTACCAAAGTTTACATGCTAAAATAAATGCCTTGATTAAAATAAAAAGAGTATAATTTGAGTTCTCATGATATGGGCCCTTGACAATGTTTATATCATCAACTAAGTGTTATTAGAAATATTTTAATTTGGGAGTTAACTTCACATTACTGTACCTCTGGGCTGTTTTTTTGCATTTGGTAAACTTGCTTTTTATTTCAGTACTATTAACTGCTTAGGGTCATCCAGTATCCAGTAATGGACAATTACAATTACAATAATTGAGATCCCTTAACCTCGGTTTTTCTTCATATATCTTCTGGAGTAAAGAGCCAAAACCCAGTACTTAAATCTGTAAATGTCTGATAACTTGTGAACTGCACTATACTCTCTATTTGCCTGTTACTCAGTTCCCCCATTATTGTTAGATTTACCTAGTTTACAATAGCATGCAGTTAATTGTACTCTATTTGTTCTTCTCTAGCAGGAGTTAGGTGAACGTTTTGCATATTTGTGCAATTATGAATTTATGAATATACAAATAAGAAACAGGACATATAAAAATAAAACAGGACACAAACCTGTGTCTGACTTTTGTCTGGGGACAAAGTTTGGGGATAAAGTGAAGCCAGTTATTTATGCTAAAGTAGATTCAAGTAAAGACAGTAGCAGGCAGACATGCAGAACATTACCTGTATGTACAGTGCCTTAAAAAGTATTCATCCCTTTGCATTCCCTTACAATCTGGAATTTAAAATGTATTTTGGGCGGATGTATCTATTAATTTACACAACACAGCGACCACTTTGCAGATGCAAATGATTTTTTACTGTGTAACAAACAACAAATACCGTATTGGCCCGAATATAAGACGACCTGAATATAAGACGACCCCCCCTTTTCCAGGTTCATTTTTGGGGAAAAGGTTTTTTGAAGACCATATTATCTAGTCCGCGAAATATAAGACGACCCCCTTTTTTAAGAAGTATTTTTAGAACAAAAACTGGGTCTTATATTCGGGCCAATACGGTAAGACAAAAAATGAAAACCTGAGTGTGCACAACTACTCACCCCCTCCCAGAATCAATACTTTGTACAGCCACGTTTTGCAGCGATTACAGCGACAAGTCTCTTCGCGTACATCTCCACAAGCTTGGCACATCTAGACTAGACTTAATGGCAAAACTGCTCCAGCTCCTTCAAGTTGGATGGATGCCACTTGTGTACAGCAATCTTTAAATCATCCCAGAGATTTTCAATTGAGGTCTGGACTTTGACTGGGCCATTCCAGGACTTAAAGTTTCTCTTTAAGCCACTGTGTTGCTTTAGTAGTGTGTTTAGGGTCGTTGTCCTTCTGGAAGGTGAACCTCTATCCCAGTCTCAAATCTCTGGAAGACTCAAACAGATTTCCCTCAAGAATTTCTCTATATTTTGCTCCATCCTGCTTTCTTTCAGTTCTGACCAGTTTCCCAGTCCCTGTCGATGAAAAGCATCCCCACTGCGTGATGCTGCCCCTACGATGCTTCACTGTGGGGATGGTGTTCTCAGCATGATGAGAGATGTTAGGTTTGTGCCAGACATAGTGTTGTCCTTAATGGCCAAAACGTTCTATTTTAGTCTCATCTGACCACAGCACCTTCATCCAGGTTTGGGGAGTCTCCAATACACCTTCTGTCAAATTTCAAACAGTCTGCCCTATTTTCTTGGCCACTCTTCCATGACTTTGGGGCTAGCAGAACAATTGTATATATACTGAGATCATTTGACACTTAGATTGCTCACAGGTGGACCCTATTTAACTAATTAAGTGGCTTTTGAAGGTAGTGGTTGGGGTTTCAAAGCAAAGGGGGTTAAAACATATACACGCAAGACTTTTCAGTTTTACAATTTTTAGAATTATTTGAAACAAGTTTTTCCCCCTTTTAACTTCATTAATCTGTAGTTTGTTTTCTAGGTCCATCACTTAAAATCAAATAAATAATTTGTTTAAATTCCAGATTGAAACTAAATGCCAAGGGGAGGTGAATACTTTTGCAAGGCACTGAACCAGTATAGGTTTTGTCATTTCTGTGTACTTCTATGGACATACTTTATTTTGTGATAATTCAAGATTCAAGAGAGTTTATTGTCAACCCAGCCACATACATACGCAAGTACACTGAGGGTTAAAACAGTCCATGTGATAACAGCATTATTTAGTTATTCCATTTAGAAGAGTGTGTTACTAAAGGGAAATTAACTCAAAGTGCATTCACAGCATTAAAAAAGTACATAAAAAAAGATCATGGATTTAACTAATAATTGGAAATAGGCCACTCTGCAGAAACTGCACAACTACAGGTAAAATAACTGACCAGAGCTGAAAAGAAAGCATTTTTTCTATCTCCCTGGCCTTCAGGCCACAGGTCTACTGCAAAAGTCTTCAACTGCTGAATTATTACGTTTGTAAAGGACAGTCATTTTATAACACTCTTAAAATCCATCTAACACCCAAAAATGTTAGATTTGCAGTGTTTGAAATACATTAAAATGAATTTATTTACATGAATGTAATCATAGAAATCTCATATATCTAATTGTAAACTAACACTTTCTCTCTCTCTCTCTGTATCTCTCTCTGCCTCTCTTTCCCACAGCCTTATTTTTGTCAGTTAATATGGGCCATTTTTTTGGGGCATAAGGTTCAAAACAGGCCAGGAGGCACCATAGGTGTATGTGTGCGCATTGAGTGTATGTGTGCGCTTGTTTGAAATGACCAGCTAGTGGTGCAAATGTTTAACCTCTGCCAGCTGTCACAGCCACAAGAGACTTCCTCTGCAGTGCTGTGATAAACGCTAGTTACACTAACATGTCATAGAACAAATCTGTATTTATTCTGTATAATTATTTAACTGTATTTATTGACTCTTTGATCATGGTTAGTATTTTTTTTTTCTTAGTTAAAATGTTAAAATGACCAAAGTAATACTTAGAAATATCCTTTTTTTGAACCTCATTTAGTTCTGTTTCCTTGTTTGTATATAACAGGATTGGTTTTGTATAAATATGCAGTGTTATATCGGTACAAATTTGCTTTGTGAGTGTCTCATGGCTTTTTCAACAAAGCCGTCATTTTGAGAAGTGTTCTTATTTTAATCGACTCAAATATGCCTGCAGCAAAACTTGTAGAGTGTAGGTCAGTATAAATTAAACGTTCATGCCACTTTGCAGAGCCTGTTCTTTAATGAAATGTTATTCCAGATATACTGGAAACATCCAACAAATCTTAGTTTTGCATGGATCAAAGCTGCTCGCTCAGAGTTCCTACATTAAATGTTTCCTACATGACTTGGACCTAGTAAGTAGGTTTGGGTGATTTAAAGCCTGTTACAGAGATGCTGATAAGTATTGTTGCACTGTTAAATTACTTGATAGTGATAATTTCTTCTGTATTCAGTTTGTATTCTCATGCTGTTACTTAAAATAAAATCATCATGTCAACAGTAACCAAGAACTCCAGTTAGAATTCTGTGTTTAGAGAAGATTTGGAAAAGTTTGTACGGAAAGCAAGCTTTTCACTCTATGGCCAAATTGCGGGGCCTTAGTTTACACAGGGAGGGCAGTATAGAATAGGTTAATTGAATATTAACCATATTTGCCACCACCAGTTTATCTTGTAAATGTTAAATAAAAAAATCGAAGGGGCCTCAACTGGGGTTTCATACACCTGTGTCTTCATGGCCTCGCCTGTTTTGAAGATCAAGCATCACCGTGGACCACCAAACACAGTGGACTGTGGACGATCATTGATTGTAATCGCTTGCTCCTATTGTTTGGTTGTGTCTTTTATGTTCTTACTTTGTGTGTTATTTTCATGTTTGTTTTTGTGTGTGTCACCTTTCAGTAAACTCCTCATGGGCTCACACATAACCTAACTTTATCTCTGAAGTCCTTATCACTTTAATAGAATTTTTTATTGTGGTTCCAGGCTTCTTTACTTGTGCGTTGCACCTGTTGCTTCATTTGTTTCCTCAATACACTGTTTTGTGAAAATGTCTGAGCCCTCTGATTCAAACTGCAGTAAAGGAGGAGAGTGAACATTGCGATAGCTTATTTTCCAGAATGAAGCTCAAAACAGCAGTTCGAATAAAGGTATCGTGTTAATTCTCTGTCGTGGCGAATTCATTTTGGATTGATGACACATAAACAGGTGTTTCACACAAATGCGGTTGTAATGTTTCATATTCCTCCAGAAACATCTCAGCTTATGTGCTTAACCTAACACTAAATCTCACAAATACCTTACTATAGCCTCCTCCTACTACTATTATTCCAGTAAATAGGTCTAAATATGACCACAGTGTTATGGTAATGAATGACACACTGTCCACATCAGAAGAAAATACATTCATATAGGGAGTCTTTGAAGTAGGCACCTCAGTGATAATACAATGATTCATTTAGTGCTGTAGTGCTGACACTTTTGTCTGTTCTCACCAGCCAGTGAGTCGTGCTCTTTCATATATTTTGTCTACGAAGAGGGAGAAACTTCACATTCGCAAACAGAAATGGTGGAATTAAAAATGTGTCATATTTTGCAGGGTTGCATGCACGGTTTTAAATAAAAATACTATAAAAATGGCAACACTTTATTTGGTTGGCCTATTGTAGATACATACACTTACATTTAACTTTGACCCTAGTATATATTATTCACCTTAATTTTCACTAATCCTAAAAGACTGTAATTCTAATCCTAATCCTTACCCTTAACCCTAAACATAATCATAGCCCTTGGCTCTAAACTTAACCCTGGTCCTAATCCTGATCCTAATCTTATTACTGTTGTGGATCAAGTGAGTCGACCAGGTAGTTTTTTTAAACTGAAAATTTGTAGAAAATCAATTGCAGTCTCTTAAAGTTTATTAGTCTTCCCAATCCAGCATAAGTGCCTTGTGTCTGCAGACTTACTGGAGGGATCTGTGTGAAGACAGATACCAAACCAAACTGTTTAGGAGAATGTCCAAAACTTTAGGTGTTATGGATGAATAGACCAATAGAGCAAATGGGCCCATTTGGTGGTATAAACATTGATAATTCTATCTGATTTTCCATCTTCCTGATCATTTTACATTGTACAAAACATTCAGTGTTTATATCCATATATAGAATCAGTATCCACCTATGTGGAAAGTGTGTTTCTGATAATGACTTGTGAATGCAAAGACTTTTCTCATCCAATCTGAGCAGCTGATTGTAAAAATGTCACATTTAGGTCCAACAAGTTAGTTTTGAGGCACTTAAAAAAAAAAAGATGTTATCCTTTAATTCAGCTGTTCACAACCAGGGCCCTGGAGGTCTCACACATTTTGTGTTTTCTCTTAAACACCGCAGACCAGAAATGTTAATAAGCTGAGGTGGAAAAGGAAAACACAGGACTGGGAAGGTGGGCCTCCACTGCTGAAGGTCCTTTGTATAAATTTTAAACTTTATAATGAACAAATACACACATTCAGAATAACATTGTTATTTTACTGTATCATTAACAGAGTTTACATCAATCCTTTTTACTGCTTGAACCCCTTCAACATCAAGCAAATCTGGATGGGATTTCACCTGTCAGTCAAACAACTGCAGTTCATCTCTGTATATATACAGTATATATGACATTATAAGGCTACGACAAAGTTTTAACGATGCACAATCCTAACCCTCATCTTTAACCCTAAACATAAGTCTAACAATTGGCTCTAAACTTATCCCTAGTCCAAACCTTTATCTTTATTATGGTTGAAAATCAAGAGAATCAAGTGGGATAGTTTAGTAAAATTGTGAACATCTGTAGAAAATCTAATTTGGCTATGCAGATAAAGAAAAGCCTTTAAACAATCTTTCAGACTTCTCTCCAGGTCTATGACTTTTTAATGCAGCGTGATGTGTCTCTCACTCTATCTATTTTTCTTAAAATAATTAAGACACCTCACCAGGACTATGGCTTTTTTTAATAAAGCCTAATATATAGAGTTTTAAAGTCTCTCTCTTTTTCATCAAACATGTTTGATCTATCTATCTATTTATGTATTAATTAATTAATTTCTACATTTCTAAAAATAAACCGGACACCTCTGCAGGTCTGTGGCTTTTTTTAATGAAGCATAATCTGTGGAGTTTTAAAGACTTCGCAATTTTTCTTTTTTTTTAGATTCTCTCTGTCTCTCTCTCTCTCTGTATGTAGGGCAGCAGGTTGTGTGAGGAGTAGCCGTGCTCTGCTCTGGTCCAGGCTGGATGGCTTCGTGTGGGTCTAAAGCGAATAACCGCGGTGGTTTTTTTTTTTTTTCCATCCGCGGTATGAACGTTAAAAACCTCTCACTGGTACGCTCCTCTCTCTCTCTCTCTCTCTCTCTCTCTTTCTCTCTCGCAGTAAAACGTGCGATGAGCCGTAAATAACATTAATAAATGTTATGGTTTGGTTTTAGAGAGGGTCGTGAGAAAATGTGCGCTATTTGCTCTATGAATAAAAAGTCATTTTGTTCCAGCAGTGCAGTAAAACGCTCTCGATTTAAGAGGCGAGTTAATGCTGTCTTTCACCCGTTCAACAGGCCCCCCCTGGACTTCTCAAGCAAAGACCACCAGAACTCCACTCAGCCTCCCTGTTTCATATCTGATCTTTTTAGGGCTTCTCTTGGTCTCTGGGTTTCTCACAGTCTTTGAAAAAAAATCATCTTTATCTTTTTCATCCACCACCTCCTTTTGATCCCTCTCATAATCCTGTACTTTTCAAGCCAGAAAAGCTGCTTCCAAGACTAAGTTTAATAACTGCACAGGTAAAAAAAACTGTCCCCTAACTGATATTGCTTTGTGTTTAAAAATCAAAATTTAGTACACACTCAAACACACTCCTGCCAAAATACAGCATCAATATCCTCTCTGTTGAGAATCAAGAGAACTGAGGGTAGTTTATTAAAATTGTGAACATTTGTAGAAAATCTAAAGGGTTGTTTAGGTAAAAAATCATTTTTTAAAAATCACCTCTCCAGGTCTTTTTAATAAAGCATGATGTGTGGACTGTTGCAGATTTCATCAAAATTATTTTTTCAATCTCTCTCTCTCTCTCTCTCTCTCTCTCTCTGTGCACTCTGTGTAGTCCTGTCCTGCCTGCACTTGCGTAATCTTATGTTGTTTCTGTTTTTGTACTTGTTGCCCCATGGTCCTGGAGGAACACTGGTTTTATTGTGTACTGTGTGTATAGTCGCAAACGGCAATAAAGGCCAACTTGACTTAAATAGATCAAATAGATTTATTTATCAAGTGTATCAACTCCTTTGTAATAGTGATTAAATAATGATACTCATTTAATCACTAATACTCATAATTAGAATTTCTTTATACACTTGTTTTGTAGGAGCTGGTTTAAAACCCATGGGGAATCTTGTGAAGTGCAGCTGCTCACCCTGTAACAGTGAGATTCAGAGTATTTTTATTTTGCATTGTATTGTTGTATTATAGCCTGCTGTTTGTTTCAGTTATAAACATACACCTGTTAGCCCATCACACTCTAGACTGGAATGAGTTAAACCAAGATCCTGACAACTGATTGTACTGATTCATTTGACTATGATAAGCTTACAAACTACAGCCCTCTAACAAACAAACAATCAAACAAACATCTGACAAGCAGAGGTACTGATAATTTGGAGTGATTCTTATGAGCTAACAGACCAAGTGCAGCCCTTAAACAAACAAACAAATTGCAAGGCACCTGAAGGTGATTAATTCATCACCTTCATTATGATTAATCCAGGGTGACTTTGATAAGCTAACAGAGCAAATACAGCACACAAACAAACAAACAATCTGACTAACAAACCAACAATCAAACAAATAAACAATCACAAATAAACAAACACATTGCAAGTGCCAACTGATAATTAATTGTGACTAATTCGGAGAGACTCTAATAAACTAACAAACTACAGCACTCAAAGACAAAGAAACATCTAACAAGCAGAGATCCTGACAACTAATTGTACTGATTATTTGATAAGCCAACAGAGCAACTACGGCACTCAAACAAACAAGCAAATAAACAAATTGCAAGCGTTTTACATGTTGTGTGAAGTGGAGACCGATAATAAACAAGTGTTAGTCTGATGGGAGCTGTGTGTTTCTCTGGGAGCAGTGTGAGAGTGTTTTCCCTGGGTAAAGCTCCTCCAGCTCCTGCACAGTGTAGCCCGGGCTGATTACATAACTCGGGTGACATAACGGAGCTCGGTTCCCCTCCGGCTCGGGACTCTCTCCACAGCTCCGCTCCCGAGGAGGAACCGAGGACCCGAGTCTGTGTCTTTACTGTTTATTTACCGGCGAACCGGACTCTGGGAATGGCTATGTGTTTGTTAAAGCGCCTGAGGCGGCCCGGCCGCTAGAGAAGACCTTTGCTCTTTTTAATCGTACTTTGCTTATTCATTTCTTTATACGTTAAGTTAAAAAAAAGGTACTACAGAGAGTGGACTGGAGAAAGTTATGGAAAATGAGGACCCTGAGTCTCCGGAGCAGAGGCTTGGACACGCGGAGAGCACGAGAGGTAGGAATTCATTAATACCACTGTGGCAATGCTGCATGCACTTACTGCACCTCACACGTCTCACACACTTCATAATATGTGCATTTTCATTAGCGAGCCTTACACTGACCTCACTCTGTCTCTCTCTCTTTCACACACAAACACACATACACAGTGGCAGCTATGAGTGGGCTGGCACAGTAACATACTATAAATAAACCCGGGAGCACGAGATCCCACCCTTACACACACACACACACACACACACACACACACATACACATATACACACGAACAAACACACACTCTATGCCAAGGCTGTGCCATGCGCACTGTTAAAACCCATCTACTGACCAAGCTTTGGAAGCTCACATGCTCTGGTGTGTTTACACTGTGCCCACCTTGGCATTTCTGCAGCTTTGGATATAGCAGCATGAACCCAAACCCGGGCACAAATACTATTACCTCAGACACTGACACAAGTACAAGTAATCTCGCAAAAATGACTAAATAAATAAATAAAACACACATACACACATACATACATACATACATACATACATATATACATGCGTACAAAAAAGTATGAGGTAAAACATTTTTTTTTTCAAGGTTTTTTTTATTTATTGGACATCTTAACATCTAAATCAAATGTGAAGGACAGGTGTGTGAGAGTGTGACAGCAAAGCAGTGCAGGAGATGAACACAACAAAAAGAAATCAAACACAAAAATAATTAGTATAACTTAATGTAAATGGCCAGTAAAATGAGTTAACAGGAGACTTCTTTCCTTATTATTAGGTATAAATAAAAGTGTAATAATGTGACGACTAAGACTAACAATGTTCTTACTTACATATGTGTAACTGAGAACATCTTCTCTTACTGTTATACTGATGTTGAGGGTTTCTGCAGTTTGTGACAACTAGTGATATGTATGAGAGGAGAAAAAGTCATGCAGTACCTTGATTGCATAACAGTATCCCTTAACCCCATTGCACCCTTGGGTTATTGTTTAGTTATTAAGTCTATTTATCACTAACTACTATAAAGTGTTTGGTTACTCCAATGAAACTGATATATCAGTTATGTAGTTCTTAGAGTAAGGAACTGCAAGAAACAAGCCTCTCAAAAGGGGTTTGAATGGGTAAAACTATAGGTTATGTGAAAATGTCTCTTTCTCTTACACACAATTAGCAGTACTGACCTGTTAACTTTTTAGGACCACTGTAGGTGCACAGAGGGCTGCCTGTGTTAGAGAGCAGAAGAAAGAAAAGAACAGTAAAGTGATACTATTGAATGAAAAGGGAGAGAGATAAGAGTAGTACTCTGATAACTGCAAGAAAAGTCGACTGGTGTGCCTTTACAGGGCCTTATTCAAAGAGAAGCCTTTTAATTAAACAAAAAATGATTTGATTAAACTACCCTAGTTTACCAACAGTGTAACTGGAGAGGTAGCCCAAGCAAAAACCTACATAGATCAATACATAGAGGCACCAATGATTTGAGTAATTATATCAGTAATGATTAGGAACTTGCTAAATTGCTTGACCTTGAAACTATACAAGACTCTCCAAAAACAGTCACTGGCATTATTGACTACAATTTTAAAAATAAATATTTATCACATGAGCAAAGTGAACAGTATATCTTATAAAGACCCACTGGCCTTAAAAGCTGTCGGACTAACCAGGTGATATAAATATGTAAGCTAGCTGTAATCTATGACTGTTAGACTGTTATGATTACAGCAGTCTCTGAACTAGCTGACTGTTCTCCCCTCAGTGAAAGATGGAGGTTGACGAAATGGAGGTGAAACTCATGGAAAACAGTCACTGCGCCGTAATCAAAGATTACAGGAAAACAAGGATTTTTGTTCTTTGAATCAGCTGTTACTTATCTATAGCATTTATATCTATACTATTTATATCCAACATTTCTGTATAAAGCATAGTGTATTTTTATATTGAGTTTCTTCTTTCATATTGAATTTTTTAATTTGGACATTATATTTTATATTGTTCTTGTGTTTGTGTCTTGCAGTCATTACATAAGCAATTTCCTCCAGGATCAAAAAGGTTTTCTGATTCTGATTCTGAATGGTAGGTTGACTCATGCTTCAAATGGCCAGGGCCAATTTTAATTGATGTGTTGGAACTTTTTAGGTCTCTCAGCACCTATCTGGAGTTATAGATTTTTTTTGGCTCCTTTCCATCTACAAACAAAATCTAAAGTTTCAAATGGAAGTGTGACCAATCCTCAAAGCAGTACAGATGTAACAGAATAAAATTATATAACTGAACTGCAAAATGAGATTTCCCACAAATATATTTGAGTAGAAGTAAAGGTAACATTATCAAAGAAATGAATTCTCAACAGTTTTGATGCATATTGTCCATGTTCATGTTTCTGAAGAAGACAGAAGGAGGTGAAATGTCATTGTCACGGTCACATATATGCAAGAACATGGCCCGGAAGAAATTCTGAATTTTCTCACTTCTGATTTAAGCAGACATCTGTCACTTCCCCTCCTTCCTTATCAGTCTCACCCTTTCCCCATGAGGCCATTACACACTCCTACTCTTTTATCTCTTGCACTTTTGCCTTCTTATGCGATCCAGTCTCTTAAGTCCCCTGTCCCCCTCAGTGCCAGTACGCACTGTAATCTCATCATGCAGACGTACAACACTGTAAACATTCTGACATACAGATCAACATACACTCAACATGATTAAAGCCTTCGACCCATTTGACCCTAGTAAAACTATGGAAAATAACACAACACTGTCATTAAAATGCTTTTAAATGCCTTTAATACAAATATTCATATCTCCAAAAGAGATATTTTGACTAGATAGAAATTATTTTTTTTTTTTACTCAAACCATATGCTAATCTAGGCTTCCACTTTCTGATTCTAAATACATTTCAAACCAAACCTGTGGGTAAACCCACAACTGCCTGAAAGCTTATGCATTGCTAGTCCCCACTAACCTTTATGGTTACGCCATGACCTTCCAAAATACCTTATTTACATACCTGTGAAATGAAACGAAAATCATTTTAATTTGAACCATAGGGGGTCTAATGCATGTAAACTCGGCAGATTTTCTGGAGCATGAAGTTTCAGAATTGCTCATCTACCAAATAAGCATATATATATTATTTATATACTCTAAAAACGATGTTACCGAGGTCAGCCGAGGGCCCGTCCATAGGTGAAAGTGCTGTTACTGCACTGAAATGTGGCGAATAGACCCCTGAAATCTTTATACAGGGGTTCCTTGAGTCTCGTCATACGTTTTGAGTTTATGATGCTCATTCCCATAAAACCTTAAAAATATTGAGACGTGACTGTTTCAGCTTACGCCATTAGCATCGTACTTACGGACCACGTGGACGAACAAGTTTGGTTGCGCGCGGTGAAAGAATACGCAGTAAAGTGCGTATGAGTGCGAGAGTTGCAGTCCCCCAATACAGTATAGTGTACAAGTAGAGTATATTTATGTCATTTCTCTTTTTCTGTGGTTTAGTTGTGTTTTAAATGTGTTAGGATAGGTAGGTGACTTAGGCTAGGGTGTGTTTCGAGTTGGGATACGTCGTAGGAACGGAGCCATGTCGTAACCCGAGGACCCCCTCTATATACTTTTTTGTGTACTTTGTATAGATACTGTATACCCATGACCATTTTCCACACATTTCTACATCCATCCTGACATCTGTTTATCTCGCTCTTATTCACAGTGCATCTCATCCATGGTAACTTCTTCCAAACTTAACTCACAACATGATATATTCATTATTTATCACTTGAAAATCTTAAACAAGCAGTTTTGGATAAACATTTGGTTAGAATTGGATGCTAGTGGGTAGAGTGGCATGTTAAGTTTCAAGATTCTTTATTTGTCACATATACAGTTATACACCTGAAGCAGCTGCATGTGCTCCATTTTGCATGCAAGCATGGTCTGGTTTGATGCAGCACCATCAAGTAAATAAGGAAATTACATTGCCATTATAGTTCACTGAAATTCTTCTTTTTTTGCACTGCAGCCCATGAGATCCTAGTTGCACAACTGAAAGAGAATTTGGAAATGTTCAGCGCTAAAGCAGCACTAAGTTAAAAGAAGATTTATTTCCTCACACATATATTTGAGCAAATAAATGTGCTTCAAAAAGTACAAACCCAACAAAATGTATTTTAAGTAGATTAGATTAACTCAGTTGCCTTTTCAGAACACTTTTCTAGTGTGACTTTTTCTCAAATATCTGAAGGCAAAATCTGAAGGTAAAATCTAAAAGAGCAGTGTATTCTGCTTTATGGAAACTCAGTCTTGTGAGGTTCAGAACGGGGGACACAGAGATGTGTGGCTTTAAACAAAACTGACAGAAGAATGGAATGCAAGCACCTGTTTCCCTTGCAGAGTTGACATCCCTGCAGACAGTGCGGGTGAAGGGGGCACAGAGTCAAGCCTTTTGGAGAAATTTGTGCAATACAACTTCCACATAGATCAACGATCGCTTTATTGTTAGAGAGAAAATTATGTTCATTTCCTTCATGATGTGCTTTGTCCTCATATTACTCCCCTCCCCTCACAGTCAGGCATTCTCACAGCTCTTTGATGCTTGTTGATTAATTTTCCTTTTTCTCTTTTCATTTCCATGTGGTTTTGCTTCTGTATTCTTTATTGTTCATGTTCTCTCGATTTCACAACTCCTACAGAGACTGACTACTAAGACTCTCTCTCACACTCTCTCATTCTCTTTCTTAGTCTCACTCTGTAAAAGTGCTGCTGTGTGTTGTAAGAATGGAGCTAAGCTGGATTAGGATTAGTGTTCAGTGAGTCTGTTTGGACTCTTGATCTATTTCCAGGAGCTGATTGGCTAATTTCAGATTTGCAAACTTACTTCCACTAGCCTACTGTTTGTATTACCCAATTACACACACACACACACACACACACACACACACACACACACACACACACACTCCCACACACACACACTCTCATTGCAGGAGGCAGAACTGCAGTTTATTCTGAATGAACCGTGAATGTAATCATGTGAGTTGTGTTTTTTACATGTGGTTACTTAGGTGTGAGAGAGAGAGAGGTGAAATATGTGTGAAATATGAACTGCTGTAGATATCCACATTGTCACTGTCAGATGAAAATCCCATGACTCATTTGTTTTGTTTTGTTTTGTTTTGTTTTGTCTTTTTTTTTCTTTTTTACATCATGAAAAAACACCAACTGATTTTTACACCGTGTGAACATTTCATAATGATTGGTTCAATAGAAATGACCCAAACCAAAAGTTATTAAACCCCAGTAAATTAACATCCTTTCAAAAACTAAATCAGTTGGAAAGTTAGCATTCTAGTGATTCAAGGTGTTTTTGTTCCAGTTTCAGTATTTTGTAAAACATTAATGATTTCAGAAAATATTTAAGAGGAAAACCTTGATAACCTAACAGTGTGTGAAAAGACACCAAAAACATGAATTCCAAACACTGTAATTAATTTTACATCAAAATGTCTGAACTGTAATAGAGCTTTCCAAATATGATCTGTGATTACATACTGAACAGGCAATCTGAGCGGACACCTCTTATAGCTACACGGGTCCTTGGAGGCTTGATTATGTAACAGTAGCAGGACTGCCACCCCAGTATATGTGTGTGTGTGTGTGTGTGTGTGTGTGTGTGTGTGTGTGTGTGTGTGTGTGTGTGTGTGTGTGTGTGTGT
>JBBPCY010087156.1:0-23703 GCA_037974405.1 Brachyalestes nurse
CTGCATCATTTCTCTTATTTTGATGTTTTGTCATTTCCTTTAAAATGATGCTTTAAAGAACAATATTTTTATTTGGAGAAATATTGTCAGTGGTTCTTAAAAACTAAGGTAAAGCTGTTCAGTTCAATACTTGCAGCTATTAAAGATAAAACCTGAGAATGGGCTCTTATTTTTGTCCCGAGCTATAAATGCATCCCCACATAAGACTACTTTAAAAAACAGTCTGATAAGTGCAACTAACAATAATCAACTACATCTAGAGAAGTTATGTCTGCAGGAAAAGCTCATCACGACAGAGGATTCCTCCCTCATGTAAACATGAATGAAAGTTGTATGCTGGAAATCTAAACGCTGAATGAAATATTGGTTTGAAATGAAAACGGGTGTAAGCTGATGAGTGTTAATATTATTTGAGGGCTAGAGTGACACTGAGTGTAGCAGCTGCAGTGTGTTCTGTGCAGAATTAACAGGGTGCACTTACTGTACTGTGCTGTGAAACCTCTCAAAGCCAAGCTCCTCAGCAGCCAAAGCAGCTACACACAGCAAAAACACACGTTCAGCAAGATGCATTACACTAGATTACATTAGGATTTCAGATTTCTCACTTTTCTATTGTAATCAGACCACTCTCACTACATGCTGTCCAGAGCAGGCCCGTGCTCGGTACAGAGCTACTAAACATCTAGCAGACAGTGTTTTCACACTCAGTCCCAACTCAGATCCATTAGTCAGCATTTTCTGCGTATATGTAAACCCGCCAAATGAACTGCTGAATGAAATGCTATGGGCAGAATTTCTGTTTACAGTTTGATGAGCTAAGTCTACATTCTTTATTTCTATTTACAATTTAGTGTAATCGTCACAATTTTTGTTCACATTTTCCGTTTTTTTTAAATAAAAATGGGAGCTTACATCTCACTGCTTGTATTTGAAAGCATACAAATGTGAAGTAATGTATAAAATTGATGGAATCGAGATGCATCGAGATATCGAATTGAATTGTTGATAATCGAATCGATGATAATCGTAATCTAATCGAATCGTGAGACCTGTGAAGGCTCACACCTCTTCTAGGGATCGTTGTCATCAGGTTTCTCTACCAAGTTGCTCAGCCTCAAAGCATTCTCGCTCTCCATCAGCTGAACGACGACAGTAACAGAGATCTTTGTGGAAAATTTTGAAGTTTTTAACTATCTAGTCTTATGGAGAAAAAAATCCCAAGAATGGGGAACGTGAAGACAGAGCGGCAGCAGGTTGGATAAAGAACTTAAAGTGTGAACAGAAAAAGAACTGACACCCATCTGAGCTGAAGTGGAGCAGAAAGAGAACCGAGTTCCCTTTCAAATGAACTCACACTGTGAACCTAAAAAGAACAGAGTCCTCTTTTTGTTGGTCAACTTTTTGGACCACGTCTAGAGGACCGAGTTCGGTTTCTTTAAAGAGGACTACATGTGAAGTTCATAGCTCATCGGGAATTTTGTACCTCGGTTTCTCGTCCACCCTGCCGCTGTTGTTTCATCACGTTCCTCATTCTTGGGATTTTTTCCTACATAAGAGTAGATGGTTAAAAGCTCTACCAAACTTCTACATTTTCCACAAAGATCTCTGCTCCAATTTTTCTGATGGAAACTGAAACTGATGGAGAGCAAGAATGCTTTGAGGGTGTCCACCTCCCGATGTGGTCTCAGTTTGGTTCATTTCAGAGGGTCTGAGTTCATTTGGTGTGTTCACATATACGCAAAAATGCCGGTTATTCGATCTGAGTTTGCTTTAAAGGATGAAACTGTGCTCAGTGTTCATTAACAGCCTCAGTATTGAGGGGCAGCAGATCTTAATAGACATCCAAACGGACCTGCCAGGTAGTATAAAATGCTACAACCAAATACAGTGTTAAAAGCAAATCATTTCTAACGCATAAAAACTTTTGAATTACTTTTAAAGTGTCATTTTAATTTCATTTTAATTGCATAAGAGCCCATGTTAAGATATTACACACAGCTCCGTAGTATTTGGCCCTTGGTAAAGAAAAGTAAGAAAAAAAAAAGTTCAAATTCACATTGAAGAAACCTAATCTTTAAGTGAATCATATCTGGTCTTTCGCATTTATCCAGTCGTGATCCTTTTGAGTGCGTATCAATTTTTCAATAGCCATTTCCTGATTTATGAAGATAGCACTTCTGTCTCATTTCAGTAGTGCACTCTATAATCTTTCTCCCACTGAAAGATTGTGAAGGGAATTTACAAGGAATGAAATATTAACATACATCATTGACATATTGTTTATACGAATTTCTTTCGGTGGAAAAGACGCATATATGCGTTAGGGGTGGGAATCTTTAGGCACCTCACGATTACGATTCAGAGGGCTGCGATGCGATTAGAAAACGATTATTGATGTATCTTGATGCATCTTTCTCCCCCTCACTTTGGTACTTTCAAAGCAAAGCATTCGTAATGAACCAAAATGAATTTACCTCCAATTTCTTTTGTAATCAAACAATCAGCGGGGTAAACCGAAAAAACGAAAAATCACAGCTTTGACACAAATAATGCTTGTGGACCTCAGCTTGTTTTGTACAACAAACTGATCTCATTCAAAATTAAATAATGAGTCCAAGACCTGCCACTTCAGCAAAGTTCTGAGTATAGAATACCTCTAAAGTACTTTGGCTTTTATGAAGTTGAAGGGAACAAGACCTGGACAAGAGTCACACTCTATGTACTAAATTGAAATATTTTGGAAACACGACAAACATGAGACCACATTGAACGTTTTCACCCAGAGGCACAAGGAAAACAGCTGCCAATAAGAGGACCATCGAGCAAGCAGTGTCAAAGTTTCCACCAAACTCAGAAAAGGCAGAATTACAAAGTCCAAGCATCACTTGAGCTGCTAATATATCTCTGTTCTAGTATGTATCTGTTCTATTTGATGTATTTATTTACAGAACTTTGACATCGCTTGCTCGATGCTCCTCTTGTTAGCGGTAACATAGACTAACCATGTTCCGTACACAACGATGTTCCGTACAGATTATCTTTTACCGCCGATTGCTGAATAAATACTTCTGGGTCATACATAAAATATATATCTGTGTCATCTTCAGTTCTCTTTCACATCCGATCACGACAGAGAACCTCCCACCAACTGTTCCTGTGTGATTTCAGTAAGTTTCGCCCTCTGCGCTTGAATATGGATGGTGGGCAAGGTAAACGCAGACTGCCGCTTGGGAGGGGAGACAACTAGAGCAGTGAAATGTGCATTTTGAATAATGTATGCATCTCTGTTTTACAGTCTTTATGAAATTAATATTATGTTATCACGAGTTGTTAAATGAATTAGTTTTTGTTGAATACATGCATCCAAATGGTAATATTGATGCGCCCTGTATGGAACACTGTTAGCGTTTATCATGTTCCGTACACATGTGGAGGAGGTACTTTCTTCCACTTTTCTGAAAAACTATTGGTCCAAAAGACATCAATCAAAGTTTGGACTGTGCAATGGGTATTTGCTCAGTGAATGATTGCTTTCGTGCAGTGAAAGGCAGAAAATGTACGGAACATGGTTAGTCTACGTTAGCAGCCACCGGCTGTTTTTCCTCGCTTTTCACGTTCAGTGTGGTTTCTAATGTTTGTCGCGTTTCCAAAATATTTGTGACTCTTGTCCAGGTCTTGTTCCCTTCAACTTCATAAAAACCAAAGTACTTCCAATCGCCTGCTTTTAATGTTGAGGTAGCTGGTTGTATATCTCGCTCCTCCGTCTCGTGTCTGTTATGTGCACCTCAGGCACCTAATATTTACTATACATCAGTGTAGTAAATATTCACATAAATATATATTTTTGGCTATTGTTTATTTGTAAACAGTTTGACTAAGTGATAAGTCTGTACACAATGGGTCTGAGTCAGTGATATGTCTGTACACAATGAGTATGTGTACATACAGGTACACAGTGGAGTGACAGACATTAACAATAATGTTTTAAATTGCACATTTTGCCCAGTTATGGTGGTACCCCAAGAAAGAAAATTGCACATGTTCCATCAGAAAAATTGCACATAACTACCATGTTGTATTGGATGTGTGTGTGTTCGTTTGTGCGCTAGCTTGTGCATGTGTGGTCAAAGACTTTGCTGTACAGTCTGACAGCGGTTGGCAGGAAAGACTTACGGAATCTCTCCATCCCACACTGTGGGTGCAGCAGCCTGCCACTGAAGGAGCTGCTCAGTGCTGTCAGAGTCTCCTGCATGGGGTGGGAGATGTTGTCCACCATTCTCCTGTCACTCACCACCTCCACTGGGTCCAGAGGGCATCCAGGAACAGAGCTGGCCTGTTCTAGATCAGCCTGTTCAGTCTCTTTCTGTCCAAAGCAGAGATGCTGCTGCTCCAGCAGACCACACCATAAAAGATGGCTGATGCCACCACAGAGGCATAAAAGGTCTTCAGGAGCGGCCCCCGCACTCTGAGCCTCCGCAGCAGGTACAGCCTGCTCTGCCCTTTTTGTAGAGAGCATTTTGAGTTGTGAGTTCAGTCCAGTTTATTGTTCACATGAACACCAAGGTACTTGGAACTCTGAATGGACTGCCAGAAATAGTCCAAATTTTTTTTTATAGTTCCAAGGTTATATATTTCAATTTCAATGTTTTTGCTTAGGCTCTGACTGCAGGAGTTTATAGTTCTGGCAAATTTGTTATCATCTGAAACAGCAGGTCATGTGTCACTGCTACTGTGTAGATATTAAGAATATATTGCTCATTCATTTGATTAAATTAACTAAAAATATTGGGGTCAAAAGCCAGTCTGCCGGCAGAATTACATACTAGGTGAAAATAATGGGGCAACAGGGAACCATTCACCAAGTACGAATTGAAAGCTTCGCAACTAGTGAAGTTAAGCCAACAACTGAAAACAAGTAGTGGGTCACATTAAAAACAGCACAGACCTTGAGTCACCACAAGGGCCAATAAAGGATTGCTTATGTGGAAAATGTTAATTGCAGTGGTTATTTACCTCCTTGAAACTCAGGAAGGGTTCACGAAGGGCTTGTGGCTAGCAGCTCACGACTAGCAGGTGAAATAAAAGGCCAGAGCCTCATAGAGTCATCAGTCAGAGGGCAGTAGTATTATGTTCAAGCAGATCGGTTTATCATGAGCTTATGTGAGCTGTGGTGATCAGTGAGTGAATTATACCTGAGGGATCCAAATATCTTAAAGGTGACCATGGGATTTTCTTAAATTCAGGATACAGCCCTGAGGCTCCAAACCTTCTATGTTCAACACAATGGCAACAGCAGCTTAAACGCCTCACCAATCTTCATCACCAGTTTCTAAGACAATACACCATCAGAGTATGCTGGCATACAGAGGAGAGAAAAATATTTGGCTTGGAGCAGTGACATAGGGCTCACTGCACTGATTGGAGCTGGTAGGACATATTTATTGGCAACCTTCTCAAAAAACTGTGTGTAATTATTTAAGAAAAACTACTAGGGAGAAAAACAGTCTCTGTGGGACGGGTGCGCGAGGCTTATTGTGTGTCTACATGTTAGTCTGGCTCATTAGGCAGGCAATAGTGTGTCCGCGCTGATAACTGTAATTGTATGTCGCAGTGCATAAGAAAACGTTTCGCAATTGTGTGCAATTATCGTGATTTGCATGAAGGCATAACGACCCAATAACCATTTTAAGTGGTGCTTTCTGTCAATTTTCTCTGCACGCAGTTTGCTCCTGATTATCACTGGTGATTCAGAGAATTATTAGGAAGCTCAAAATAGCCCATCTTCCAACCGCATCAACTTGAAAAACCTCTGGAAAGCCATCCAGCATCCCGCTGCCCCTCAGCACTAGCTTCTGCGCTCACGCGTCTGTCTTAAAAAATACCCATATTGGCTCCTGAGTGTTAAATCTATCTAATGGCCCTATCATCGGGAGATTGCGGGTTTAAACTCCGGTGCCATCCGTGGTCCAGGAGTGTAAGAGAGCTCAAATGGCCAAGCCCCATTCGCTGAATGTTATAACAGCCAGTATGGGTATCCATTAGTGCCATTGGTGTTCTTTTCAAGCGCATTAAGTCCAGTTACTTCAAAATTGTTGCAGAGACTCAAATGGGCTGGTCGTCTTCTTCCTAGCTTGGAAGAACTGTGTGATGGAGGAGAATTCACTAACTGGTGAAATTGGCAATGATTAAATCTGGGACGAAAATTGAGGGGCCAACACACGCTTGACACCATCTAAACCAAATACATTTATCTTGGTCTCATCAGACCACAGGACATGGATCCAGGAATCCATGTCCTTAGTGTGCTTGTCTTCAGCAAACAGCTTGCGCGCTTTCTTGTGCATCATCTTTAGAAGAGGCTTCCTTCTGGGACAACAGCCATGCAGACCAATTTGATGCAGTGTGCGACTGAGCACTGACAGGCTGACCCCCACCCCTTCAACCTCTGCAACAATGCTGTCAGCACTCATGCATCTATTTTCAAACGACAACCTTAGGATGCTGGCAATGTTCTTATACCCTAGGCCATCTTTATGTAGAGCAACAATTCTTTTTTTGAGATCCTCACAGAGTTCTTTGCCATGAGGTGCCATGTTGAACTTCCAGTGACCAGTATGAAGGGCGATTACACCAAGTTTAACACACCTGTTCCCCATTCACACCTGAGACCTTGTAACACTAAGAAGTCACAGGGAGGGAAAATAGCTAATTGGGCACAATTTGGACATATTCACCTACGGGTGTACTCACGTTTGTTGCCAGCGGTTCAGACATTAATGGTTGTGTGATTAGTTATTTTGAGGAGACAGCAAATTTATATAATAAGATATTTTCAAAAATGTGTACTCACTTCTGTGAGATACTCTCTCTCACTCTCTCTCTCTCTCTCTCTCTCTCTCTCACGCACACACACACACATATATATATATATATTAGGGGTGTAACTGTACAGAAAAGACACGCTTCGGTTCACACTATAGTTGTGACATCACGGTTCGGTACGGTTCACGATACAGCGAAGTTCAGTAACAAAAAGGCAGCAAAAGTGTTACACCAGTAGGTGACACTATTGCACCACACCACGACCCAGGTTTATGATTTACTGCAGCTTTTTGGTCCCTCTGTGATGCGGTAGGATCTGCATTACTTCAATTACCTCTTCTCCGTCATACCGTGTATTCTCCGTACGACATCACGTACAGAACCGTGACCCGTGTACCGTGCTATATATATATATATACATACATACATACATACATACATACATACATATATATATATATGCCTGTCAATTATTGTCTGTATTTTGGTAGCAGGCTATAAAAAGTAGTGAGAAACAAATTAGGCCTCTCTGGGATGCTGTAGTATGGACAGGCAGAATTTTAATTCTCCCTGGTTCACTTCTCCTGCTCCTCACGCAGCGTGTTTGATTCAGCACAGTCTGTTCAAGTTCACACGCACACTGCACTGGTTCACTCACTCATTGCTTTACACAAAGTTTATGCAGCAATTAGTCACTTTCTTTTTTTTAATGTAATCGACATTGGTGGAGGAAGTACTGAAGCTTAGTACTTAAGTAAAAGTACAAATATCCAGCAAAATATGTACTCAAGTAAAAGTAGAAGTGCTACATCAACAATCTTACTTAAGTAAAAGTACTAAGTACTTACTTTTAAATTTACTATAAAGTATTTTTTAAGTAAAAGTACTTTTGTACTTTTTGTCAATAACTTTCCCAAACCCCCTGAAAGCATGATATTGAGAGGGACACCGGCGTGTATTCTCGTTAGTCCCGCTCCTCTGAGGGGGGCGGGTTTAAAAAATGCCCGGTAAGATTCTTTGTCCCAGCCCAGCCCTGTCAGAGCTAATACAGCCACCTGATTGGTAGGAAATGGCAAACAACGCCACAACACAAAAAACTGATACGTAAAAATCTACTTAAGTACAGTAACGAAGTACAAAAAATGTTACATTCCACCACTGGTAATCGACCAGTGTTTCCTAAAAGCAAACAGCAATTTCATAATCAAATTAACACCACCCTCAGATGCAGTTGATCAACCAAGGATATGCTTGGTGTTCATATTAGCTTTCTTTAGTTAAGAACAGCAGCTAACATTGCTAACAAACTTTAGAACTAGCCCATTTAGTTACTACATCCATGAGCATTTATCTCCAAAAATGCTGAGGTCATCCTGCACTCCATAAACTCATTTTTATGGACTCAAACGTTTCTTAAATTCAGAGGAAGCACCTGAAAGCTGTAGCTGGGTTTCTTGGAGAGTGGTAATGGCTCAAGAGGGGGAACATTGTTCTATGCTTCATAAGAGGGAAATGTAGCAAAAGTTGGTGGAATGTTCCACACACATATGCAGGAACATAGCAGCTGCTTGTGGTGGACTATTCTATCTGTCTACTACCAACATGTGACAGCAGTTCTATTTGTTTGTAGATCTTGTGACCCTTGGCTCACCAGTCTCTAGTTTACTACATAGGCAGCTGGTGGCCTAGAGGTTAGGGTGTTGCCCCTGTGATCAGAAGGTCACAGAGTCAAATCCCAGGACTGCTAGAAGGACCACTGAGGTACCCTTGACCAAGGTACTGTCACCTCACACTGCTCACACTGCTTTACACTTTTCACATCAAACCACACTTTGCTTACATCTCAGCCACTGAATTTTGCAACTTTTAAAAAGTGGTGGAAGTCTCCTTCAAACAGCCCTAAATACTGAGGGAATGCCTGCAGCACGTATTTAAAGTTGTGTGTGAATGTGCTACACAGGCTGTGTGAAAACACCAACATATGCGTTCAACTTCAAGCAACCACACATAAACCCAAGCAGCTGCGAAGGTGAAACATTTTGTCACAGATCATCAGTCAATCACGTCTGAAAAGAAACTTCTCGTGCTACAGAGTTTCAAACAAATCATTTAAAATGTTTCTGAGTTCCCTTTCCATTGAGGTGGAATCACTGAGTTGGGGCTGATGCAGGTGGTTTCTATGGTAACATAAGACCGAGGGGTTTCGACTGATCTCACAGCTGGAGGATAAGGTGAGGGGGAATTAAATCTTAGAGCCAGGAAAGCAGTGTCATGGAAGATACTTTGAAGCTACAAGTTACTGAGAGAAAGAAGCTAGACACACTGCTGCTACTTCAAGGGACAGTGTTAAATATGAATGTCTTTCACTCTTAAAGCAAATAAGCAACAGTGTTTCAGGATCCCACATAAAAAAAGCTATTTTTGCTTTAGATAGGACATGGTAGACCCATAGAACATGGGAGATGTAGAACATCATCATGGAACCCACACAGGAGAGTAAATGTAGAAAATGGTGTAACTCTGCATGGTATATGAAGAGCATGGTGGATTCAAGCTCATTAGCAAATGCTGAACATGGATATAAACAGGACAACAAATGTACAACACGGTGAAGAAGAAGTTCATTGTTTAGGTTTAGAACTTTCAAAAACAGGTCAGGAGTTCATTCAAAGGTTGGAAGGTGGTGCCCCTCAGTTGGTTTCCCATGGTATAAAAAAGTTGGACATGTCTTTTGTTCTGTCATTCCTGTAGATGGTTAAAGCCTTCCAACAGCTTTGATATAATCCTCGAAAATACAGCAACCACTACACTGAACTTGTTCGAAGCTTGAGGCTGCTGTTTGACAACCAAAGTGAGCTGTTAGCAGACATTAAAGCTGAGTAATTGCTTTCTGGGGGCGTTACACAGCGTGATGCAATTGTGCAGAAAACTTGGCTTGAAATGTCTTTGCTTTGAGTTTTACATTGTGCTTTCTCTCCACATCCCCCACCTGCAAAATGCCTGTGCTATTTTCCCAGACTTTTGTTTTGAGCGTGCTCTTCACATTATTTTTTTTATAGATATTTCTGACAACCAACAAGATACAGGCTCTGAATTTACTGAAACAGCACTGGCGGCTGCCAGGATCAAGGGGCTCTTTTGAGTCTAAATGTTGCCCTATTGTTGCCCTATTGCACTATAAAAGTTTTCTCCCTTGCTTTTGGTTAGTTTATATTCCATTATGTAAATGTATTTAATATTTAATTTTTCACTCCTTTGTCTGTAATAATTTAATCTTTTTTTTCTAGCTTTTCATTAGGTAAGTCTTCACTAAAATTGCTAACCACACCACGCGAAATGATGTATCACATGACCAGATTGAGATTTCAATAAGTGGGTCTTTCACATTTTCATCCAAAGGATAGATTTCATTATTTAAAGCATGCAGCTACATGCAACATGTACTCTCATTTGCATCTGAATGTATTTTTTCTTTTTGTTTTTACTAAACTTTCAATTAAAGAATGACCCTGTTCATCACCCTTTCAAGGCCAAAACCAGAGGGAATAAAAGAGGAGAGGTTTCCTGGCATTAGCTTACACTGTTAACACAGGTAGATTAACATCATGGGACACCTGGGATTTATGAGACAGAGAGAAGTGTGCAGGGAGGAGGTGAAGAACAGATGGTCGGCCTTTGAGTGGAGGCGTTCTTTCTGTTGTTGGACTGAGTGTCGCCACAGAAGTAATTCAGAGCCAGTCTGGGAAAATGACAGTCTAAATGTTCGTCTTTTACAGAGAAACAAGAGACCCATATATGCCCCGAATCTTATCCCACCCTCCATAACAAGTAACCTTCGGCCAAAAATGGAATACTGTGCAAATTTAAAGAGTGCAGGTCACAGAAAACTGCCCCATCACACTGAAACTATAAGGAGGGATTTCAGGCCAGACTGCTTATTGAATCAGGCACAATACAATCACATACATTTCTTCTACTATAGCCCCTAACAGCGTAGAAGAAAGCACTTGGCCAAATGCCAGGACATCCCACTGAATAGAGGGACAGATTGATGGATTTTGTTCTTGGAACATAGCCAGGTTTCTGAGTCAGTGATGAGGTACGGTAAATTATAGTCAAAATCGTAATTTATAAATAAAGGTTTTATAACGATAAAGTTCATTGATACAAGTTTAAAAAAATGATGTTACAGTGTCACTTATATGGCCTGAACTCTCCTGTCCACCCTTGCCTGCCGAACTTGGGCCTCTTATTGTCACATCTGCATCCCCATTCCGTGACCTCCAGGCGTGCATAGAAGCACCAAGAGCTGTGGTTGCAGTTCATTCTCTTTATTGAGGACAAACAAAACAAAACAGGCCTGAGAGCCCAAAACAATCAACTAGAGTTTCTGTTACTAGAAAAACAAAGCAAAGAAAAGAGGACTACAGGCGAGGATAAGTGTGAGGGTTGACCGACAACCTAGGTCAGTCACCGATGCGACTAAATACCCAACCCCCTGACAAAACAAACCAATAAACAAACACAAGCACTTAACTAAACACAGCTGAACATAATCATCGAATAAAAGTCCCAAACAGAAAACATGAAAACCCCAAACAAAACAAACAGCGACCTCTGGTGGCCACTAGGAAGACGTAACACTTATCTCCTTCTTGTCTCAACAAATCAGTCTGCCCAAATACATATTGTGAGGTTAGGTCATGCTCGTGCTCAAAGCAGAGAGGTAAAAAGAAATAAGAAATAGGGCGTGAATCTTTCAGTCCCCTCTGTGATTCTATAAAAACCCATACAGAATCATCAGAACATCTGGAACAATCAAAATCATAATCATAGTAAAGGCATACATCGTAATCTAGCACGAAAGCTTAATCTACACTCGATTCTAAAAATCACGTGAGGTAATATTTTGCTTAAAGCAGTTAACTCTACACGAAAATGTTGACTAATGATTACATAAATCATACAAAATATTTTGAATCCGTGTCATCCTGAGTAAACATTGCAACATGAACATGCAACATGAACCATGGCAAATACAAGTAATCCCGGAAGGGTGTAAGGTGAAAAGATCCCAGGGCTGAGGTGGCAACCTGCCTACCAACTGTCTTCTGATGTCAGAAATTAGGACAGAGATGTTTTGGGATGTTCGAACAACACTCTTCCCCAGTGATGGCACATGTTCCCCCCTTTTCTAGAAGGACAGATATCTAATGCCAAGACACATGCATCTTACAGAACTGAGCTCTTGGTTGATCTGAGACACCTTGGCTGTATCATTATCTCTGCGTTTCATAACCTTAACTACTTATTAAATTCAACCTAATGTTACCATAATGCTGTAATATGGTCAGTACTTTTGGGTGCTGTGGAATCTGTTGAAACACTGTGTATTTAGGGTAAAGTTTAAAGGCTTTCCACAGAAGCAACATGTGTACATGGCATTTGTAATTCATTGTTTTGCCAACACAAATTACCCTCAGGTGCATAAGTTAACTGCAAAGCATGGTCTGGCTTAACTGCTGGATTGGTATAATGAGGTAGTTCATTTGTGCATTTGGTGCACTTTAACCTCCAGGCACTGGTATGGTCAAAGACTGTTAGCGACTGCAAATTGTAGACAAACTTCAGCACTGTGCACCATTAGCCTACAAATCCAACAGGTAGACATATTAAAGGCCCGGGCAGCGCTGTGGGCAGCAATAAGAAATGTATTTGTGCAGGGTATGTCATTATGATCATCATAGCTAACCATGTCCACAACCTGTAACCATAAAAATGCCCCAAAGTCCCACTAGTGGTACTTTTATAAACTGTGTGCACAATGAATTGTGTGTGCATGTCTGTCTTCATTCACTGAAGAAGGGAGATCTTCTAGCTGGTTAAAGTCTGAAACCTTGTCGCCCAGCAGTTTTAAAGTTACTTGCAGACCTCCCTCATGTGTCAGAAATTCTAGTGTATTCTTTTGCAGAGGCTGGTGTGAATCCTCCTGCTTTTCCAACTTACTTTGACTGCTGTGTTTGTTGTTCTGTTTCTCAATATAAGCCATTCTGACCTTGACTGCAATGTCTTTTCTATATTGACCACCATACTGGGCAGTCTGTGCATAGCCGTGCCCATATCGGCCTTGCAGTTGGGCAGTGTGACTTTCAGTATTTTAACTTCTGAATTGATACCATTCAGGAAATCAGATTTGAGTGGGCTGTAGGTTGCTAGGTCAGAGCTTTCTTCAGTGACATTTGGCATGTCTGCATTTTCCAACCACACCTGTTTAAAATGTTCAGCAAACTCAGCCACAGTGTCAGGTTTTTCTCAACAAATGGCTGCTCAAATTTGAACACCATTTCTGGGATGCAACATATAGATGTTCCTGTAATGACACAATACAGTCCAGGTTTTCAGGAGTCCTTTATCGGCATGTGAGACCTTGTTGAACCATTCATAATTCTTTTCTGGTTCTGCCAGTACATGTACCAGAATTGTTTGATAAGTGTGGCAATCATCTTTCTTGTATCTTTCACGGGGTTGAGGCAGGGAGGTTTTGTCATAGTTTCTGTGTGTCTTGAATCACCTGAGCCTTCACTTTCATCTACTTCACTTTCAATTCAGATGACACAACTCCGGTATTGACATGAGATGTATTCCTTTGTTTCGCCAGTGGGGGCGCCACACTTGGGGTGCAGTGCTTGAAGGCATCACTGGTGAAGTACTCGGTTTCTTTCATTCTTTTCCTGTGTTTTTTTCCCTCTCACCAATCCTGTTCGTGATGCCTAACTGATGGATTTGTTCTTGTAAAATACCCAGTCTGTGATGAAGCACAGTAAATTACACTTTGTAACGTCATGATGAAGGTCACGATCATGCTCAAAGCAGAGAGACAAGCATGGGACAACAGGTGTATTTGCTGAAGAGCACTTTACCTGTATGACATATACATGTGAATGGTACAGATGAGATGAAAATGCTAATAAGGAGAAGAAGGTGTAAAGAAATAGTCTCTAATAAGGTAAAGAAATAAAGTGAAAAAAACAAGGTATGAAAAGTAAAACGTAAAAAATGCTGTACCCACAATCCTCCTTTAATCCAATCCCTTTGGTTCAAAAAACATTGAGAACCCCTGAACCTTCAATTGCTCTTCTGTGTTAACAGGATTTCTGACAGCTACAAAGTGCTGTGTGAAAACAACAAGAGCGTGCCACTCTTACCGCAGACTAGTAGCAGAGGTGACAGAATCTGTGAGTTAAAGAAACTGTCATGTCTTTTCCTACTGAATGTTCAAAAAGCACACTGAAGTGTGTGAGTGTCAAAACACGGAGCTTTTCAAAATGTTTCGCTAAACCATCGTACTTTATTGCTTGCAAACCTATTAAAAGCTAATCAGGTCTATGTTACTAAAGTTAATTGTACAAGAGAAGGAAAGAAAAATATGTTCTTCAGTTGAAAGAAACAGTTGATAGAGATGATAATGTCACAAACAACAAATGGAAATCAATTGTCACTGATTTTTTTTGTTCATATTGAGCTACTAGAGATTTAATTCCAAGACATTTTGGGCCATTTCTATCGGTCTATTCATCATGAAGTAGTGGGGCAGCTGGTGGCCTAGTGGTTAGGGCGTTTGCCGTGCGATATATCCGGGACAGCACTGACTTATTATTTTGGATTTTTTATTGTATGTAGTATGGGAACGCTGTGCACATTTGGCCCACACTCTACACAGGGGATTTTCTTTGTTTTGTATTGTTTGTGATTTGTTTTGTTTTTAAACTGCCCATTGGTCTGGAAGTTTTTTCCATCTCAGAGACTTTGCAATGCGGTAACGGAGGTTGATTGGGTCATGAGCCGGGATGCTTATAACCGCAGAAGTGGAGTTTGACATGACTGCGAGCCAGGGACTTTGCACTGTGGTGATGCAGTCTGACTGGTGGTGGAGTTAGACTGGCCCGCGAGTCTGGGACCTGAGCAGTGTTTTGATTAACAAATTTGAGTTTGATTGAGCTCCAAGTTTTGCACCGTGGTAAACTGGTAAACATGGTTGCAAACTGGGATTTAAGTCTAGGATAACGTGGTTAGTAGAGTTAGACCAGGCCATGAGTCGGTGACTGTGTATACCAGGATCAGAAAAGTATTTCACTTTTCCAGCTGTGTGTATAGGTTTTGTTTGCTGGTGATTTGGCTTTGTAAAATGTCCTTGTGTTTAAGAAAGGGTGTTACATAAATTAAACCTGTTATTTTATTCTAGAGATGCACTGATTCTCGCCTGGGTGTCCCAATACTTTAGTCCCCCACGGAACGCGCAGCTTTTCTAGGTGGGGCAACCATCAATCTCTGTGGAACTTCACAGTCAGATAGGGCTCGATGAGATCTTTCCAACTAGGGGTGGACTGGCAATATGTGCGTTCTGGAAAAGTCCAGAATGGGCGTCGGGTGCACAGCTGTTGGCCTGTCTTTCTCGGCCGTGATGCAGACCTCTGCGCGCCAAACCCCACCCCCACAAACCAGATTAAATTCTTTATTTATCACATGCATAGTCATAAAAGTACAACACACAATGAATTGATTTCTCTGCATTTAACCCATTCACCAAGTGAAGCAGTGGGCTGCCACCAACGAGGCATGCGGGTAGCATTGTGTGGGGATGGTACCTTGCTCAAGGGTACCTCAGTGGTGACACTAGCAGTTGGGATTTGAACCCCAATCCTCTGATTGCAGGGTCAATGCCCTAACCACTAGGCCAACCACAGCCAAGATGCACCTCAACCCCGCCAGTCCAGGGACGTTTTTTAGTCCCAGTCTGCTCCTGTTTCCAATAACCCCTTATTTGCCATAATAGTCACGGGAGATACGTTATATGGTTCACCTTGCCTGGGTGTCCCAATACTTTTGTCCGAGGTGAACAGTATGACTCCTCCAGGGCTATTATGCCGTACAAGGGGTGGTTGGAAAGGTGTCACCGAGCCCTGTCTAACTGTGAAGTTTCACATTTAGAGTGTGAGATATATTTTTCATATTTAACATTTAGATTTAAGATCACTTAAGGCAAATCCTCCATGTTGGTGAGGGAACATCACAGCACGCAGTCCAGCCCACTGCTAAGTAACAGGCAGTTGTAATCGCGGGGCGTGGCCAATTAGCATATCTTCTAAACATTTACAGCTCAAAAATCCCACATTTAGAGTCGACATTTGTAAACATTGCCACACAAAGACCTGAGACTTGACTTGACATTGCCACTCAAAGACTTGAGACTTGACTTGGACTCGAGCACAGAGACAGAAGCTGTGTCTGAAAAGTGCACTCGTTCACTATATAGGGCAATATGTAGTGAATCAGCCATTTTGTAGTGTTGTCCGAAATTCCAACCGTCAATTTCACCCACTAGTAAGTGCACTACAAAATCACCGCGTGACACGGCAAAATTGACATCGGCCTACCCAGCAGCCTATCCAGCTCTGGTAGTACCCCCAGGACGGATCTATCTGTCACCGTGTCCACCAGACCCTGCCTCATGTGCGGACTGTGTCTGAACTAGAGAGACGAGGCGTGTGTTTATGCGACAGAGATAAACTGCCAAGATCCGGCGCACTATTTAAGCAACAGTTAGTAAAAATATTACATCCCGAGTGTCCGAAATTTACTAAACGTCACCTCCCCCTGTTCACTAGTTAGCCCCCTACACTATGCAGTGAATGAGTGAACGAGTGAACAAGTGCACTTTTCGGACACAGCTAGAGACTTGACTTGGACTTAGTAAAAATGACCTGTGAACATCTCTGGCACAAGAACACAATGGCAAAAAGTGGGGGGTTTGAACCTGGTCATAGCAGGCAAGTGTTTTACCCACTAGGCTGCTACCACCCCACATGTGTATCAGAACAGCTGGTACACAGATCTATGACCACCAGACCCATTATCTCAGGTTGCTGTGAGGACCAGGCCCTCACCGCAGTGTCACCTCATGCTGCTGGCCAGAGGAAGGTACATTGTAAGCAGTGTGCAGGGCAATGGAAGCATGGCAAGCATGCGAAGGTGCATGGTAGACTAAAAGCTAACGCTAGCCAGCCAGCAATCTAAGCCATCCTACTCGTTTGCTCCCTTCAGAGTAAATTGGACTGCATCTCACTCCAGTGAACTACACAGGGTGGGTTCTGGGACTGCAGTGTTTATGTTTTTGCGAAAACATGACTCAGCGACAGTGTTCCAGAGATTAGCAACATGCCAACATACCTCTTGGACAGAAATGTTGCTCTGACTGGCAAACTGTAAGGTGGGCACTTGTGTGTTCACATTAATACTAACTGTTGTATGAACGTTGTGCTTTTCTCTAGTTACTGCTTCATAGCTGGAGTTTGTGACTGTTAGATGTAGAGCATTTTATTTATCGCAGGAACGTGCTGAATCACACTTCTATGCATGGTTTTAAGCCCAAAATGACATGGCGGCGAGGAAGACCACCCAATGACCAGGTGTTCTCCCTGACAATGGCTGATGTGAGGAAAACCAATGGAAGGCTGCCAGACCAGACAACATTCCTGGTTGTATGCTTGGAGTATTCGCAGAGCAGCTGTCAGATGTTCACACAGACATTTTCAATATCTCTTTAAGCACAACCGTTGTTCCAATGTGCTTCAAAGCTACCAGGATAATCTCTATGCCAAAGAAGCTGTCAGTGTCCTGCCTCAGTGACTATCAGCCCATCACACTCATCATCAAAAAAGTGCTTCGCGAAGCTTGTCATGAGGCACATAAAATCACAGCTAGCTCCTGCATATCATCCCAGTAGCAAATCAGATGATGCCATCTCCATCACCCTTCACCTGGCTCTCACCCACCTGGACAAAAATGACTCTTGTGAGAGAATTCTGTTCACAAGACTTCAGTTCAGCATTTAACACTATCATTGCTTGGCATCTGATTGGTAAGATGAGACTGCTGGAGTTAAACACCTCCCTGCACAACTGGGTCTTGGACTTCCTGACTGGGAGACCTCAACTGTGCACACAACCAGGAAAAAGCATGAATTGTCTTGAATGAATGATTGAACGATGTGTTTAATTGTAAAACAAAGACAATGCAGCAGTCAATAGAAGTCTTTCTCACTTGGTTGTGTGGCTGCTGGAACAGAGAGATATGCTTGGCTATAGGTGATAGCAGTGGGTAAAACTTTGCATTGGTTCTCCACAGTATAAGAGGACAGTCAGAGAGTAAAATAGGAGCCCCTTTGCTGTACATGATAGTTTCAGCTTCAGTCCCAGTTTTGGACTGAGTGCCTTCCTTTCTTTCAGTGAGAGAACGCTCAAGGAGATCTTCGAGCGCTGTCTTCTTTGGCACCTCCATCTGCTGTGTGTGACAGGCCATCACCAGACTCAGGCTCTGCGGCTGTCTGTGTGGGGCGGTCCGGTGCTGCCGCTGCCCCTTGTGTTTCACTAGGGCTCTGTAGAAGCAAGTAGAGATAGAAAAAATCTTTACAAATGCGAAAGAGTCAGGTTAAGTACAAAGTGATACTCACTCACTAAACACACACACACACACACACACACACATTTAAATGAATAATTCTCTCTCTCTCAAACACACACAAAATGACAATAAATAATGAAAAGATTAAATAAATACCTGGTTCTGCGTTTGTGTTGCTTTCATCTTCACTCATGCAATCATGCTACCCTCTCTCTGTAGTTTAGCTGGCACAAGCTATGGAAGCCCTGCCATGACTGTAATATAGCTCAGAGTGATGGAGATTTTAGTGATCAATAGTAGTGAATTTTGGGGTCTGTTTTTGCTTCCGTTAAAAGTGTACTTTAGGACAGGTGATCTCTGCAAATTGCTGGAGAGAGATTTAAAGTGTGACCGGTTGTCTTTGCCTTGTGACCATAAAGACCTTTTGAGAGGACCTGGGGAGAGCTTAGACTCGGAACATCCAGAGTCGTAAACCAATATATAGCTTACCCCTCCTTACAATAGACCCATGTCTGCTGAGCAAAAAGCATTTTGGGGAACTCATATCAGATAGAGAACGCAGAGTCTGTCATGAGGCAAGAACAGCTGATGAGTCAGATGGCTGAGCGGAGTCATTAAAGTTAATTTGTAAACCTGGGGAACAAAAGGACAGGAAGAAATGTGAGGAAGAAGGAAGAATTTGAGAATCCAACTTTGTCTGATTGGTTGAAAAGGCGCTAGGCTGGAAGGGGGGTTTGACGCCCAGTAAAGGCCTATATATGTGACCCGAGATGTGTGCTGGGCAGAGGCGTCTGATCAACGCTTTCTCCTGGACCTGGACTGCTTCATTTTGGAATAAAGTGGAAAAGCTAAACTTCCTCGACCGCGTTTGATCTTTGATTTAGAAACATGTTTTTGTTTCAATTATTAGTCACGTCACAAGCAGCATCTGTGGTCACTGAGACGCACTCTGCTTCTTTGAGAGTCTCTTTTACTTTTGTCCCTCGGTACATAGCTGGTAACATGGAGCGACTAAAGTATGTTAAGGAATGTTAGACTTTAGCATTTTTATTTAACTCTGACTTAAAATGATTTTTTAATGCTGGCTTAAAACGATTTTGTAGTGTGTTTTGGCCATTTTCAAGAACAAAAGGTTGCGATTTGAACTTTTCTGGGTGATGATGTAGCAAACAACTTCTCATATTCGTTATATTTCTCATAATGCAGTGGACCACTGCCTGGCAATATTTGCAAATTGTGTTTGTTTCAGTTTCTTTGTCACCCTTTTGATTTCTTAAAACGGGAAAACCAAAATGCTGCACACTCTCTGTCCCTGTCCTGCTGCTGCTATTGTTTCCACAATTATTATTTAATGCTGTCTGTATTCTGCATTTTCGAACACATGACGACTCCTAGAATACAGTATCTGTCATAATTTATAACGTGCATTCAAGTGTCAAGTGTTGTTTTCTTATTCTTGTGTTTTTCTGTTTGTTTCTTGCAGCCTCTTCTGCCCTATTACAATATTCTTCTATTTGCTAATATCTCGTGTGTTTTGAAAGGCTATATGTGGTTGGCTATTGTTCAGTTAAGTCATTTTAGTGTTTGTAATGAAAAAATCGTTTGATTAATGAGGGTAAGAAATGATGGGACTAGCCAATCTACACCAAAGGATCCTAGAGGTACTGTAAAGAGTTTAGACACAGGGGTTGAGTGCAAAACATTTTTTGCTGCATTTTTCACAGTTCTTTGAACAATTTCTGCTGCCAAAGCCATAATCAACAAACAACAAGAATATCAACTTTTGAGTAGGTCACATACACATAGAGACACACACACACACACACCAGGGAAGCCCGGAAGCAGCTGTAGCCCCCAGGACTGGAAGAAGTACAAACATAACAGCAGGACAGAGCAACTGAAGGGGAGGTGTGTTGGGTCTGGTTTCTATCAGGTAGAATGTTTTCAGTTGATACAGAGAAGCGTATTGAGCAAAGCATCCAAGATTTAAGAAACAAAGAGTCAGATAAAAGAGGCTATACAGAAAGAACCTTCTAGTGACAACCTTTGGCAGTAAATGGACAAACACAGAAGATATACAATCGTCTGGAGTGGCTTCAACATGAACCATACATTGTTCTCCTTTCTAAGAAGTTCTTCCCAGCCCTTCCTTTGGCTACCTAGTTTACATGTTTGCTTCTAGAAGAAGGGAAAGGGTCTTGGAAGGGTTTTGGAAGAAGTGAAACTGCTCTTTGGGGGCAGACTGTGAAATAGACCTAACACCACAAAGCACTCCCTGATAAAGTGGCTGTGTATGTATGTATGTGAGTGTGTGTGTGTGTGTGTGTGTGTGTGTGTATGTATGTGTGTCAACAAAGAAACATAACATATCTGACACATAAACCTGGTTAGCAATTTTAATTTCAACCATTTTCTGGAGGCTTGAATTTCTGGGGTAATACTGACCCAAAACATAAAGGACCCCAAACGTCCATTTTGAGCATAACATGAAGTTTAGAAAAAAACGCAGGGGATCCCAGTTGTACTACATTGTTACTACTTGCCCATTTTGCAGAAGCCAACTGTAGTTTATACACCATAAAAACCATATAGGTTCATAATCTTGATTGAAGGAAACACTAGATCAAATTTTATTTTGACTGATCTGCATTGTGATTTTGGGACAATAAGCCAGTACTTATTGTCAAAGTGTGTATACAGCCTGTGTGTTTCATGTCAGTGCATTAATTTAGCCTGTAAAATTTGAAAACTCCAAATGAAACAATTTCATTATATTATAGCATCATTTAAATGGCATCTTGCTTTTGAAAAAAAATCCCCCAGCTGCATTTGAAATCTCGGGAAATATGAATGCATGCATGGTTCCATAAGTGCCACAATTGTGGAGCAGTGTCTATGGCTTTCACTTGAAAGGTAAATAAAATCTCCTAACAATTGAGAAACAATGTCTCGGGCAACAGGCAGTGTATTTGTAACCATTTCATTTAATTTGGGTGACTGAGCCTATCATCAGTGCTGGAAAAAAATATGTCTTTGATCTGTCTCTCTGTCTGTGATCATATTTTACACTTACACAGATCCTCTGGATCTGCCTGTCTGTCTGTGATCATATCTTCACATTTACAGGAATCCTCTGAATCTGTCTGTCTCTGATCATATCTTCACATTTACAGGAATCCTCTGGATCAATCTGTTTATGATCATATCTTCACATTTACACATTTACAGAGATCTTTTGGATCTGTCTGTCTCTGATTATAGTTTCACATTTACAGAAATCATCTGGATCTGTCTGCCTTTCTCTGATCATATCTTCACATTTACAGAGATCATCTGGATCTGCTTGTTTGACTATGACATGGGCGCCGGAACCATTATATTGGGGGGGGGGACTTTGAAAAATCATTCGTTTCGTCCCAAGACTCTTATCCACCCAGTGATTTGTATGAGCGCAGTGTGACCCCACCTCCATATTAAAAATGCTTCCGACGCCCCCGGTATGTGATCATCTCTTCACACTTACAAAGCCGTATCCTCTGGATCTGCCCGTCTGTCTGTCCGTGATCACCACGGCCTCCGCGATGTCCCCGAAACTCTCGAAGTGTTTCCGAAGAGACGCGTCTGTGGTGTGGTACGGCAAACCGCCCACGAATAACTTGGTGAAAGTGGTGTCTTTCTGAAAACTGGGATCCAGCGCCCCGTTCATAAACTGGTGCAGGAACATAGCGCACGACCTCAGGGACCGGAGGGACGCAGGCAGAAAGAAGTTCCTGAAGCAGAAATCCCGAGGAAACCGGTCTCTGCCCGCCTCGGTATTTGCAGAATAAATCCACTCAGATCATCGCCGGCTGGTGGTCCAGTAGCATCTCCTGAAGGTGGCTCCTGACTGACTGCGTGATTATTCTGAGTTTTACACACGCGGCCACTGTTGCGTTATCCTCAATGCGTGTCGAGTCTTCCCGGTTGGACCATCTCTCCAAAGCCTCACCCTCCCTCACTCCGACCCCAACCCCCCGCCCCCCCGCGTCATTGCCCTTTAATCAGCAAGGGGAAACTTGCAGCATATATACTGTACATGCAAGAGCAAGAAGAAGAACCCTCGAGAGGAACCAAGACTCGAACGGGGAACCCATCCTGATGGTATTCAGGTATTCCAGTAAACCAGAGTGAAATAATTACCAGGGCTCTATCAAAGGTTATTGAAAAGAACCTATAAATGAGGGGCTGGTAGTATGGAGTGTAAAACTGGCGCACAATGTCTTGGACTGGATAGTTTTAGTTAGAATCTGTACATGCATCAGTCTTCACCAGCCCAAACACGACGAAACACAGTGTACTTAAAATGTGCTTAACTCTACCTTAATTTACCCCTGAAAATACACCAAACCCCTTCATTTGAATTAAGTAGCCATTAATTTGTGAACTGATCCCTTCAAAAAAAGTGGATTTAAGGCGAAACCACTTAATCTTAAACATAAGGCATTAGTTCAGGAGGTACTATTATTTAAGGGGCAAATTTTAAAAAGCAAGGGGAAAATTCAGTAGTTTTCCCCCTTAATCAGCAATCTGTGCACTTTTCCCATGAATTTTCCTTAATTTCCTGGAAATTAAGGTAAAAATGAAAGTAATTTTAAGGGGTAAAATTAAGGGGTTTGGTTTCGTAGTGAAACACAGATCCTAGAAGAGGTTATTGGGGAAATGATAACTGAAGTCATTTACAAAAAGAGTCTTTAAATATCCAAGAACTGAATGGTTCATCAGGGTAACAGAAGTGGATGGCATTACTACAAAGACCTCTATTTGGCACCTTATAGACTTTAGAACAAAATAAAAACCTTAGGAGCCAATGGCTCCAAGATATTTGGCTGCCAAATTATTTTTTTAAGAGCCATAATCTCTGTCTCAATCTCAAATGTGATATAAATGAAAAAAATATTGTCATGGCACATTTTGTCTCTGGTCTTGAAACGAAACAAGAAATTTACGACATGGACTAAATTGTTGCCAAAGTAAAACACTGTTTCTCGTGTAGTTAATATTTATTTTTCCTATATTTTAGAATGTGCTCTGCAACAGGTTGCCAGGTCGTGTGAATTGTTTCAAACCAAACTCAATCTGTCAACACTGCTCTCGATAGAGATGTGTCGGTCGCGAACGAGTTGGTTTTTTGATTCAATTTGGGAAAACAAAGAGCAGTTTGGGCATAGACACATTACTAGACTGACCACAGACATAGAATATTACTAGACTGCCTACACAAGATGCCTCACGCATGTTCTGCATGGGGCTGAACGCTCCAAACCAAATCCTGAGGGATTACATTTTATAGGTAAGGCTGAACAAGTGCTTTGAATATATTTGGCCATTTTAAAATCCTGTTTTATAAACCTCAACCTTAGCTAAGCCAGGCTAAGCTATCAA
>JBBPCY010087240.1:0-23662 GCA_037974405.1 Brachyalestes nurse
TCTGCAATAAAAATTTAATTTATTTTAAGGCTTTTAACACATCTTAACCAGGGGTGCCAATAATTATGGAGGGCAGTATATTATTTATTAACTGGTTCCATAATGTATTTCAGCTTGGTGTTAACTTGTGCATAAAACGAATAGATGATAAACATTTAAATCACTGCTAAATGACATACGACATGTCTGTCTCTTCATCTCCGTCTCTCTGTCCCTCTAAAAGGTGATGAATTTACTAAAATCGGAGAGGAGGATGAGCAGGGATGGTGCAAGGGGCGTCTGAAAAATGGCCAGGTGGGACTTTACCCAGCCAACTATGTGGAGGACGTTCAATGACCAGAAATATGAGAAGAGAACACAGGAATGAGGAGGAAAGATGAAAAGATGAACGGAGGGACGTTTTTGGATGAAAGGAAGCTACTCACTGTTTCCCCCTTATTGTGGGTGCTGGACGACCATTGTAGCTTAAATTTAAAAAAAAAAAAAAAAACTCTACCCTTTCACTCCTTTTCTGTCATCTATTGTGCGGATCTAAAAGCATTCTAACCCATCTGGCCTTTCACAAAGTCCATAAAATGATCTGTATAAAGTGGCAACATCCAGTGAGTATCTATTCAAGCAGCATATCTGTTTGTGGAGTTTTAATCTGTATCATACACACCGTTCAACAATCACTCATCCTGCTTTTAATTGGCTGAATGCCGTGTGACAACAGACCTCTGAAGAAAATCTTTTAATGCTGAGTTGTGAGACAACAGTTAACTGCCGATCTTTTGGGGTGAAACAAAAGATATGTTTAATTTCTATGCCTTGACAATTTTGGATTTTGAACAAAACCATGTAGTGAATTAGAAAATGTATTGGTTGTTACTTCTCTGATGCCATTGTGTTGCTAAAGGCCAAGGAATCTGGTTTTGAAAAGAAAAACATTTAGCCAGTCAGTGCCTCCATGTATATTAGTGCCCATGTTGTGGTCAAAATGTGCTATATTGCAATACATTCATATAACTAGGAGAAGTGTTCGGTCAGATTGTTTTATTCTAGAACCACAAACAGGAATATGATAATCATATTGTTCCCCAAACATGCAAATTCAATGATCACATTTACCTTCTCAGAAATTGAACTTTAAGATGTTTGTGTGTATGAAAATGTAGCGAGAGCCCTGATAAATCTTCTGCTGACCATTAAAGCCGGAAATGGGAAGGTTTTATTTACTGAACAGTCAAATTTAAGGTTTTATTATTTATATATATATTTTTTTTAATTTTGTGTGTGGATGGTTGATCATTATCACATCTAAACTAGACATAAACAAGGAGAGCTGGAGGCAGAAGGCATATGCTGGAGTAGTTTATCAGGGATTTTTGGAGCTGAATGTCATCATGGGTCTGCTTACTGGTGACTCGTTCACTTGCACTCTTAAAAATAAAGGTGCCAGAGGGATTCTTTGGACAGTAACAACTTATGGTATCCTAAAGAATCTTCCAGTCGAGTGCTTTCGGTTGAGTTTTTAAAGAAGCATCTGAAAGGTAACCAAAATCCTCTGGCATCTTGTTAGAACCTGTATTTTTAAGGGTCTGTTGATCACTGGTCAAGTTATCACTTTTCACTTATGCTGTGTTTCTTGTTTCAGCAAGCTTTTGCTTTTTCTATGTAAATGTTCATTTCAGATGGTTTATGAATGTTTTTGAAGGGTGGGCGGTGGCTCCCTCACTTGAAGCAGTCAGCTTTATTCTCTAGTCTGCACTGGACAGTTCACAGCGACCACATGGGAGAAAATTCAAACACGTTTGTTAAAAGATGCCACGACCACATGATGTCCTCAAGAATATAATGTTTCACACCAAGGTGAAGTTACTGAATTGGGGGGGGACAAATGCCAGCCTTTCTGCATGTACATTGCATTGAATTTAAGAACAAATTAAGCATTTTAATTTGGTGATGGGGATAAATGATATAGTTTTAAAATTTAGACTGTTAATTTATATTAAATGCCTTAAATGCTCCAAGTTTTGCCCATGGACAAAATGCTGTGATTCAGAATCAGAATGTATATAAATTGAGCATTTAAATGGCGTATGAATGTCAAGAACTTTTGTTACATTTGTGTATATATGAATTAAGACCTTTCTTGCAGATGGTCATATTGAGTTATGCAGACACAACTATCAGCACATTTTAGGATGCCTTTGTTAATTTTCTTTGGGTTTTTTTGAGCGAGAGAGAGTGAATTTGTCAGTGGTAATATAACAGCCAGTTCATGTTCACTGATGGCAGTTGTCTCATTAATGCCGTCTCAGGGGGGACAAAAGCAAACATTTGAATGTACCAGAGTTTTGCTGTAACTAATAAGCAGTGGCACAGCTATCAGTTTCCACTTTATGGATTTTGTTACATTAAAGCAGCCACTGTGCTCACGCAGTGCACTTTGTTCAATTTGTCACTCAGCAGTTGGCAAATAAAATGATTTAAAATGAAAAAATCTCTCAAACAAGTGTGGTTGTTTATCTTAAATAAACCATGATCCTAAATGTTTCTACCTTTTTTGGGGTTTTTTTTCTGAGGTCCATTTATAATGTTTTTTTTTTTTACATTGATTTTTTTTTCAACCTCTCTATCCTCTAAGAATATTTATAAAGTACTTATGTTTACATGCCTTGTATAAATATCTTTAGTTCAGATTGGCTGTCCTGTTGTACAAATTGTAGCTGCAGACTCCTTGTGGTCACACACATATGTACATGAATGCCTACATACACATAGTGGTGCTTAGACGTTTGTAAACTCTTGAGAATTTTTTTCTTCTACAAATAAAACTGGGAATCCGCTCACACCTGATTGTCATCCAACTGACACAACTAATTTCACCTTAAAATTATCTGCTATTTCCTGAGGTTTGCATACTTTTCCCTTTCACTGATCTATAATATTTGATCATTTTCTTCAGTAAATAGTATGATATTTAATGTTTAATGTTTAATTCATTCTTGTTTATTCTGCTTAGTTCTCTTCATATACTAGTAGGTTTTGTATTAAAAAAAACATGTTGGAGGTTATTTTTACACACAAATATAAAATTCATCACCACTTTCAAGCACCAAATGCGTTTGTGTATGTATGTATATTGCTGGGAGCACTGCCTCCACTGGTTTGCATTCTTTTCATAGCACATCTGACCGTAGCACATGTAAAGGAAAATGTGTTTCATTTGAGCTGATTGCCTTCCTCTGTTGCTCCATGGTCCATTAATGATGCTAACATGGCCATTGTGTGTGCATCTGCGGGCTAGCCCCAAACGTCATCTCGTTGTACTGACACAATGACATTTATATCTGTCTGTCTATCCATCTATCCATCTGGGGTAAGATGAAGGAGGAGGCTTGGATGATGAACCCAAAGAATCTCAATGAACTCTGGGAGTCCTGCAAGACTGCTTTCTTTGCCATTCCAGATGACTTCATCAACTAGTTATTTCAGTCGTTGTATGAATGCGGTCCTCCAAGCTCATGGAAGTCATACATGTATTTCCAAGGTACCATGACTTTATGTTCTGATGTTGTTGTAGCATGTTTGTGTATTCTAAATAAAGTATATGTATAATTTCTACATTATTTTTGTATATGACAAGACTTTTGTCCAGACAAAATTTGACCCTTCTGTCCTAATTCAATGATACAACTCAATGAATGATGCAAAACTTTATTTTGGTTTAATAAGCATAATCTAGAGCGCTTTGCCATTTGTGATTCCAACTGATTAACTACAAATCAAGTTATTATTTGTTGTTCCTACAACTTGGTTAAGAGACAAGACTTTTGTTAGGCACTGTAGAGTTTATACTTAGTTCTATCCTGTACTAGTTTCTTTCAGGTGTGAAATACACGTGTGCTGGAGGTTCTCATGTGTTGACGAGGTGGTGGTTGGTGAGAGGGGTGGCGTGGCTGCGGAGGTTTTCATTTTGAGGGGTCCTTCTCTGAAACAAGAGGAGACAGTCTAGCTAATTGATGACGGAGGGTGGGTCTCTTGGTTCGCCCGAGTAAAGCTGGGAAACACTGCTGTAGTTCTAAAATTAAAACTGTGGTGCTAGAATATACGCCAAAGTTCCAAATGTTGTATCTTGTTCTAGAGTTGACATTGTGGTTCTAGTATCTATCCTGTCAAGTCAAGCAGGTTTATTGTTATTTCAGCCCTATACACAGAGCAGAAGCTGAAATGAAACATGTTCCTCCAGGACCATGGAGCAACGCAAGAAAAAAAGCAAAGAGTGCAAAGAGAGCAAGAGCGAGAGTACAAGAAAAACACAAGAACAACAAAACAACAGGACGAGACAACATTTAGTGCAGTTGACGATTGAATGAATACAATGTTATGACAGATACTGTAGTCTAGCAGCAGAGCCGATAAACGTGCAACAATGCAGAATAGAGGTAGACAGGAATAAATAATATATGTGCCAATAATAGCAGCAGCAGGACAGAGAATGTGCAGTATCTAATAAATAAAGGGTCTTCACAGTGGCAGTTGGGGGGTGTAAATTGTGACTCTAGAATTTAATCAGTGGTTCTTTTGGTTCTAGAATTCAGTAGGAAAGCTACATACCTTGTTATTCTTGAGTTGGTTTTGTGAAACTCGACTGATGCCAACAATAGCGTGACTCCATCATGCCTCAAAAATATATAATAAAAGTCATGAGGATAAACTAAAGATAACTACTGTGGACAGTCCCAGAATCAGAGCAGTTTCCTCCAGGATCAATACAGTTCTGATTCAGTCTCCCTGGAGCAACGCGGGGTTAAGGGTCTTGTTCGGGAACCCAGTGGTGGTGTGCTGAAGGTAGGGTTTGCACAGTGGCCTAGTGGGTAGGCTACTTGCCTCTGGACCATGAGGTCATGGGTTCGAATCCCACCTAGTAGAATTACTCTGTGGTTTCTGACCCTGTACAGCCCTCTGTCCACTATAACCAGTACGTCAGTAAAGCTAAACTCAGTAGAAGTCATCCAGATACCTGCTTTGAGGTACTGTAGTAGTAGTAAAAAAAGTTTCAGAAAGAAAATAAGAAATAAAGTTTAATAAAGAAACGCACCTCCCGCCTGAAGACCCGCTTTGGTGAATAATGAGGAAAAAGTAATAATGGTATAAATGTTTTATCTCAGGCGTGACCCAGCTTTTGATTTTAAGCGTTTTATTGTCTAATTTCACACAAACTGGAGAATTTCCTACACTGTCAGATGGAGGCCGAGGCTTCAGAGGGAGATGAGGGATATTTGTCAGAATGTGTCATGAGCGTGATGTAGATGGTAATGTGATCCCCTGGGTGCTGATTAGATTATTAGGTGCAGTGTAATATTACTGACTCTGATAGAGAACGGCAGGAAATTGAATTGTGTAAATTGTGCTCAGTGATGCGCATTGATTTTCATAAAGTCGCATTCAAATAAGATGAGTATGTGAAGATGTGGTGGTTTGTAGTACCATAAGTGCGCGCACACACACACACACACACACACACACACACACACACACATACATTGGACCCAGTATACTGAGCTTTCTGAGCAAATTGAGCACGGTTTGTCCACGCTACATACAAAACTGAGTTCTAGTTTATGGATGAGGATTCTGGAAAGGTACAAAAGGCCTCATGCATATGCCTGATCACAGAGAAAACAGGGTGGGGCTGTTTCCACATTCTGCTCTTTTGAGCGGCTCATCCTCCTAAAATCAGGTGTAAATAAGCACTCAGCGACGTGCTGTCGGGAGACCTCCTTTAACAGCTGCAGCAAAAGCAGCAGCTGGACGGAGACACAAGCCTCGAACAACAGCTGAATGACAATTTGCCATCACATATTTCAGCTCCCTGGATCGGATGTACGTGTGTGAGAAGCTGAGGTTCAAAACGGACCTTAAACATGCGCTTGCAGTCAGTGTCAAAGGGACAGTTCGACTCAAAAGCAGTCACAGTGTTCTGCTGACTGAAGATGTGGTCAGCAGAACATGGTGTAGACATGTTCAGAGTCCAAATTTTGCTTCTTTTGTTTAGAACTGGAGCTACAAGGTTAACGTCACTAAAACGTGAAGTCAACAGGACTGATCTTGGATCATAGAAAGTCCTAAACCATGTCTACAAGTCTGTTCCTCCTTAATGAAGAGCTGGATGCGTATTGAGTAGGTCCAGAGAAGTTTTGGAGATGTATTTACAGAAAAGATTTGGGTGAATAGATCGAGCGTTAATGTCAGGCACATTGTGCTGGCAATGAGGCATGTTTTGCACTGCGGCTGCACTCACACAAGCTCCTGACCCTCAGTGTTTTGAGACGTTTGTCAGTAAATGGTGTGTAAATGCCAGAAAAAATACATAACACCATTCTGCTGTGTGTGTGTGTGTATGTGTGTGTGTGTGTGTGTGTGTGTGTGTGTATTTATCACACTCTCTTGCCTCTCTGCAACAGTCAAAGGTGTACACAGTGGATTATGTGGGCCAGTCTCTGTTGCCATGGAGACCAGCCAGGGTTAATGGTCCTTTGCTGTGTGTGTGTGTGTGTGTGTGTGTGTGTGTATGTGGGCCTTGACTTGTACTTACTGTTCTGTGCATGTGAGTGTGTGTGTGTGTGTGTGTGTGTATGATGCAAGCTGGCATATTGTGGTATGTTGGCCTCCTCCGCAAAAACAGCAATTATCAGCAATACCTGCGACACACATAAAACACACACACACACACACACACACACACACACAAACTGGCAGCAAGGTTTCTGAGTGATTCCACAGAACCATTTCCGTTCCCTGAAGAACTGTGTTTGTAAATGAGCTGTGTTTAAGTTATATGGAGGTTCTTTAGACTTTTAAAGGGCTCTTCACATACACACACAGCTTATTTACAGATGTGGTTCACTAAAGAACCTTTTATTGAAAGGTTCTGAACCACTGGGTTGCTGGCTGGTGAGGGGCGTGGCTTGTTTGATAGTGCGGTAGTAGTTCGGGAGTTGGGAGGTAGAAGACTAACCAACATCCACTACATTATTATTACTATTCAAGTAATTCATATTTTTAGGATAGTATTTCGATCCTAATGGGATTGAAGAGAGAATCAAAAGGGCCGCCACATTTACAGGAAATCACCAAAAGTCTGCTGGGAATCTGATTTTTTTTGTGTGTGTGGCATCACCACATGTTTCCTGGCAACGTTTTTTCCTTGCAACCTGGCAATCTCTCCAAAACTCCCGACTGTCTCTTGATTTTGTAGTTCTGAACTGTAATTATTGATCGATTCAGTTCACTGGTTGAAATTCTTCTTAAGTTTTGATGTAGCAAACAAAAGTACAATGAGCAGTACCAGTCAGGCCAGTTGAGGTCAGGCTCTGGTTTGGTTGTGGGTTCAGATTTAGCTGTAGTAACCTTAGAGGGTCAGACCAAGTTCGTGTCAGGTTTCAGGATTAGCTGAAGCAGAAGGGAAGCAGAATCTGGGTCCAGGTCAGGTTGGGGTTGGGTTTCAGAGTTAGCAGTAGCAGTTGGGCCAGTAAAGGTGTGGTTTGGGTTGGGGTTCCAAATTTAACAGCTCCAGTTGGTCGGGTTCAGGTCATGTTCGGGTTTCAGATTCACCAGTAACAGTCGGGCTGGTTCAGGTCTGGTTTGGCTTCCAGATTTAGCAGTAGCAGTCGGGCTGGTTCAGGTCTGGTTTGGCTTCCAGATTTAGCAGTAGCAGTCGGGCTGGTGCAGGTCTGGTTTTGGTTTTAGATTTAGTAATAGCAGTCGGGCCAGTTCAGGTCTGTTTTGGTTTTAGATTTAGTAATAGCAGTCGGGCCAGTTCAGGTCTGGTTTGGGTCGGTGTTTCAGACTTTGCAGTCGCAGTCGGGCCGGTTCAGGTCTGTTTTTGGGTTTCAGATTTAGCAGTAGCAGCTGAGCTGGTTCAGGTCTGGTTTGGGTTGGTGTTTCAGATTTAGCAGTACCAGTTGAGCTGGTTCAGGTCTGGTTTGGGTTGGTGTTTCAGATTTAGCAGTAGCAGTTGAGCTGGTTCAGGTCTGGTTTGGGTTGGTGTTTCAGATTTAGCAGTAAAAGTCAGGCTGGTTCAGGTCTGGTTTGGTTTAAAGATTCAGATTTAGCAGCTCTAGTTGGGTGGGTCAGGTGAGGATTTAGGTTGGGATGATTGAGTGGGCCAGGCCAGGTTAGGTTTGGATCAGGTTTCAGATTAATAATAGCAGTTGGCCGGGTTCTGGTCGGGATGGGTTTCAGTCTTGTGCCCATGTAGACCTTTAATATATATACATGGTGTCTATTTCTACTGACATGATGGAATTGGATGAATTGTCACTACATTACCGCACCCATGCAAACCAGATCTGTCCCAACAGCGCTCCAGCCTTGTTATTTTTTCACTCTCTTGATTGTTCTGTAATAACATTAAATAGGATTGTTGTTTTTTCCTTTTCTTTTACTCTCTCTCTGCGTGATCATTTCCTGCTTCTGTAATTGTGTAAGACGAACGCTCTTCCTCTGGCTGCGGCTAATGATCCGGCCGTTCCCCCGGTGCTGAAAGAGTGCGTGCTGCGCTGAAGGATTGTATGTCCAGCTACGGATCAATTTATGATGGACGTTTGATTGCATTAGTGCCAGACGTCTGATCGTACAGCCCGTTGGTAACGGCCAAAGCTTAATACATTACTATAGACCTAAAGACGAGCAAATTTAATCTCCAAAACAATTTGATTCAATCTATTTCAATCGCAGCTCTGCGGAGGAAATGTAGAAAGTGTTTCAGTGCTGGACTTGCTCCTCTCCCGTGTTAGCGTTTCAAACTTCTTAATGAGCAACTCGGTAATAGTTTTAAAACCTCTCTGACCTCCCCCTCCTCCCTCGTTCTCTCCCACACATTTACTCTGGGAACCTTCTGTTTCCGACACTTATCACGCTGGAAAGTGTGGGATAGTTTTTAAAGGGAGTTAATGGGAGTGAATTGAACTGCTAATAGTCTCTGCACAGTCTGTAACACACGAACAGCGGTGCTTCCCTGGCCTTCCTTCATAAACTGGAGACTCAGGGCCAGACAGCTGGGAAAAAATAGGAATGAGGGAGGGAGAGGACAGAGGAGAATGAGGGCACAAAGGAGAGATAAGCCCCAAAATGACCTGCCCTGGCTCCACCCACAAACGTTGTTGCTAGCTGCTGGGTTGTACAAGCCATCCAAGCCGAGAAACTGTGGTATCAATACAGTATAATCAACAAATGTGGTGCACAAATAGAGATGCCAGAAAAGGTTTTTGTACCATTCCATAAAGAATCACCCTTAACATTTCAGTGGATGGTTCTGTAATAGTGGTTCTCATACTTATCCTCAGGGAACCCCAAACTCCAGACCTGTTGCATATTGGATTTGGAGCACAACATTGGACCATCTGGTGACCAATTGCAGGGAACCAAAAGTGGTTCTTCAATAGCATCACTCAAGAAATCCTTCACTTCTCAGCTCTCTGGCCACATATGGTTCTGTACAGCATTGGATATAGTTATTTGACCTGACTTTATGATAAATAGAAGCATATAAAAGGTTCTTGAAGGTCCTTAGAGAAGAACAGTGCAGCCATGTGAAGAATCCTTTAAACGTTTGAATGGTTGTATGAGTGTATTTAATATTGTCTTGCTGAAGAGGTTTGAGTGTATTACTCAAACGTTTGGAATCACTTGTCATATTAATGTTTTGTGATTTTATATACCACAAACACTTTAACAGTGCAGATTTATACTAGACAACAAAATGTACTTTTAGATGTTTTATGCATTTAGATATTTCAGGTTTTTTCACTAATAAATCATGTGCTTACATAAATGTATAATTCATTGTATTTTGTGTTTGTAGTGTTTTTTCAAACCACATTTTAAATATAACATCATGCTCATTAATTTTATCATAACTTCATGCACTCACAGGTCTGAACTGTGAATCTCACATTTTCAGTTTATTTATTGACAGCGTCTTACTAATTGTTCATAGTTAGTAGGAATGTATTGATAAACCTTTTTATTCTCTCTCTCTGTCTCTCTCTCTCTCTCTCTCTCTCTCTCTCTCTCTCTCTCTCTGTAGATCTTCCCTCCAGTCCTGTCACTCGTTTCTCCTTCAGGCCGTTGCCCCCTCCTCCGCCACCCCCCCATGCTTGTACCTGTGCACGTCCGGCACCGCCCACCGCTCCGGAACTGATCCAGAGAAACACACTGCCCACCCGCGGACACCAGACTGATCCCACCAAAGCAGCGCAGGACGACGGCCAATCAGAAAACACCTGGGCTCTGAACAGCAACATACCCCTCGAGACCAGGTAAATGAAGCGCACACACATACACACTCTTAAAAATGATCTGTTCACTGACAATAGGCATTTTGTTTTACTCTAAAGTTTGTTTTTTTCAGTTTTCTCCCCAATTCTTTCAGTTTTCTTCCCAATTTAATTGTGTCCAGTTCCCCCAGTCTGCTAGGCCTCTCCCAACCACCAGCACTGGAGGGAGGGCAGGGGGCACTGGCTAGCATCATACTGAACCTCACTCGGTAGAGAGAGAGAGAGAGAGAGAGAGAGAGAGAGGACTGTAATGCTGAGTGATGGGGGAGAGGGAGGACCACCCTAACCACCCGGAGAGAGAAAACAGTTATACTCTCTCTGACTCCCAGGTGACTCATAGATACAGATTAAGTTTACCATGATGAACGTTCCATATAAACAGCCAGAAGACATGTGTAGCTTCACCAGGCGTTTGCAGAGGAAATAAAATGGCTGTTGGTGTTGGAGACGTCTGGTTCCATTCCCCAAGAATGTAAAGAAATTTGGGTCTGTACAATGAACCCACTCTGAGTCACTCTGCATATAAATGGTGCCTACACACACCGGTTGTGTCAGAGGTAGTGCAAATTGTTTACTTCTTAACCAGACACACAGGTGTGTTGAATCAGACTTTGCTTTGGGAGAATAAAAAAACACATGGGGGGAGTGTGTGTGTGTTAGAGAAAGACAGATGGAGAATGAAAAAGAATGGGAGCGAGAGATGGGGGGGAAAAAAGAGAAGACTGTGTGATGGAGGAATGGCCAATTCTCTCCTGAGCGAAAGAGAGAAATGGAGAAATAAATAAAAGATGAGAGGAGGAAATCTTTGTGTTGAAAGGAAATGAAGCTGTCTGCTTTGGGACACACACACGCGTACTCACACTCGCCCCAGAAAAGAATGAAGGCCGTGATGTGTGTGTGTGTGTGTGTGTGTGTGTGTGTGTGTTTCCAGTGGAGTAGTTTAAACAGCAGCTGTCTGCTCCCAGGCTTCCTCCACACAGCAGAATATGACGGAGCGTTTCAGTGGAAAGTGCATTAGCTGGTCAAAGCTGCCACAGACACGTCTGAAATAATCTTCACCAAAATCTACTCGCAGTCACAATCCATAACCGCTTAATTACCGCCTGTGCACTTCTGCTGCACTCCTCATTTTCATTAGCTAAACTGCTGGAGGGGCCGCTGGGGGTTGCAGCTGCTTTTCGAGGTGCATTTCTTTACCCATAACCATCAAATCTCTTTGTTTTCAACACGTCACAGCTTCACGGGTTAAAGCGATATTGAATTGCCCCAGTTTTCACTTATTACCCCAAATCTACCTCGTTGTCCTTGATCTTATTGTATTTGATTTCGCTGATCGCAAAGTCCTGATCCATCCACCTAATTGAAGACCAGGCGGGCCTCTCTAGAATAATTTTGACAAACTGTCAGCTTCTTGTGTGTCTCAATACACAAAGTTCCACACATTTCTGCTACCCCAGAAGTGTGATCAGGAAAAATGTTCCCAGAGACTTACTAAATCCTAGTAGAAACTGGTGAAATGGTGAAACCTGAAGTACAAAACTTAATATTATATTCAGATGTCTGTTTTATTCCATTTTAAGTAGATTGCATTATATCGTTAGAGATCTACTGCAAAATTGTTTCCATCCCAGAAAGATGCCAAAAAACTTGCATTTGTTAATTACAGAATTGATTATTGTAATTCTTTGTTAGTGTTGATCTTACCAAGAAAATGTTACGTTCACTTAAACGTGTGCAAAAGCATTATTATTATTATTATTAGTAGTAGTAGTAGTAGTAGCAGTAGAAGTATAACAGTTTTTGCATTGTTTAAATTATATTGAACCATCAGGCAGTATCTTGGGAAGGCATTTATCTAAAAATGCTGTTTTCTGTGGGGTTCCAGTTTTAGGACCTCTGGTTTTTTCTAGGGCATTTGTAATCATCAGGAGAAGTGTCCATAGTTCTGGTGACAAAATATAATTATGCATTTCCATTCCTTCTGAAAATGAAGACTCTGTCAATGGGCCAATTTACTATTTCTAATAAATTGACCAGGGAGTCTTTATATCACTTGCAAAATATCCAGTTATAAAAAAGCGACGCAACCTGTTCCCCACCATGCCTTCTTAATTATTCCCGGGAGAAATTAAAGTAAATTGCTCCCGAGCATCTAATGTGATCTGAGTGCTGTGGCACTTTAGGAAACCTGACGGTCAGTAAAGTCTACTGCATGCTTGCCCATAATAACGTGTTTAAGATTTAATGACGGGAACAGACTTGGTTTGAATTTTGGATGTGTGCGAGGTCCACAGGGGGCCTAACAGAGAACTCTATCCCCTTTAGTGTTTAATTTTGGATTTGGTATTTTAAGAAACCATCTCTCTTGGGTTTTTAGACACCCTTCACTGGAACAAAGCCACAAAAGCTCTGCTCTGTAAGACAGAAGAAGATCATACAGTGCTGTATAAGTCAGTAATAAGATTTTTTTTTTTGTTATTTTAGGAAGCTGATGGAGGGACGTTAAACCTCCAGTAACTCCAGATTCTCTCATTACAGTTCTGGAGATGTTACAAAGGAGGCTGCTGCACCCGAAGTCATGCTAACAGGGCAAAAGCACTTGAGGGTGAGGGGAAGTGCAGTAATCCACTTGTTTGGAAACTGAGGGGTGTTTCACTTTTTCAGAGCCATTAAAGAATAAAAAAATGACCCAATTAAAATATGTTTCTTAAACTCTCAATATGAAGTGTAATGATTAAGCCCAGTTTGAATATTACCCTGAGGTTTCTAGAGCAGTTTCCACATTAGGGGTAAAACAGATAAGTAAAGAGTACATTAACTCCGAGAAAAATTTCAGAACTTCTGCCATATACTCATTAATGACACCGCAATTAATGTCTTGAAAACAACGGCAGCTCAATTAACTTGATGTACAATGGGCACATAAAGACAAAAATGGAACCTGGGTGTCTTCCAGGCTAGCACTGAGACACCCACAGTCTCGTAGTCATTTTAATGAGGCAGTTATCGGTACTCATGTCATGTTACCCTCCAATTTTAAAAGCAGTTTCCTCATTGAACTGTCCACGTGTCAATCTCTGAATCGCTTTGTCAAGTCCATACCTTCACCAGCAATTCAGTATGTCAGTCACTGACTGTAGCTTCAGTCACATTTGGCTGCCGCTGGTGCTGTGTCTGGTCTTTCCTGGATTCTGATACCTGTCAAAGGTTTCCACATGCCTGACTGAACATGTTCATCATCTTCAAGAGATTTATGCCTAAATGCTTGAAATTTGTTTCTCAGGCAAGGATATAATGTGGGGGTAGAAAGAGAATAAATTGGAATAGCTTTTGAAGTGCCCCCCAGTGAGTAGTGATCAGCCAACATTGGTCAACATTTTCAATGTAGAACATTTTCAATGTCTCTTCAGTCCTGTCAGAAATTGCAGGTGGCTCCTTGTAAAGTTGTTTGAGAGAATTACAAGAACATATAATTTTAAGACCCTAAAATAGATAAAAGGTTTAAGCTGATTTTTTTAAGTGTGCTAAAATTTGGAAAATAGCAACAGTAAGGAGAACTTCTCCACTTTTTGCCAAATCTTTGACTTGTTCTGCTGGTTCTGATGGAGAAATATTTGTGCAGAGGGATTCCTCGCACAGCTTGACATTGTCAGAAATTTTGGATTTCCTAGATTAGAGGGTTGTGCTCTAGTAAATAGTTTAAAAAAAGACTGTTTGTTTTAAAAGTTTAATGGAAATGCAGGGGGTTAGATCCTTGAGACTGAGCTGCTGACACTGTTCAAAAGCCTTCAAAGACCTGAAGTCTAAATGTAATTAAGTGAATTAATCATTATTCCCCAAAAATTCACCCCAGAATTACTGCATAATTACTTTCATAGATACCCCAGTTATCCCAGAGTAAACCAGCATTGCCCTAAAGTTACCTCATAGTTCCCAGAGTTACTCAACTGCATAATTACATGTTTCTCCATAGCTGTCCCTCAGTTATTCCAGTTACTCCAGAGTTAATCTAGAATTTTCCCAGAGTCACCGCGTAGTTCTCCCGTTACTCCAGAATTACTGCAGTTACACCAGAGTAATCTAAAATGACCCCATAGTTACACTACAGTTACTCCAGATTAAAACTTCCCAAGGACTTTCCCAAAGTTACTTCAGAGTTACCCCAGAGTAACCCAAGAATTGTCCCAGTTACCTCAGAGTTACCATTTGGTAATTCCAGTTACCCCTGAGTTACTCGGCTTTGGGATGATGCCGCTCACTTGATGGAGCCAAACTCTGCAGGGTGGGAGTTGAGCTCTACTGGGGTGGAGACCATAATAGTGTAGGGAGGGCATCCCTGCCTCAGTCAAACCACTGACTCTACTCTCTCTGGGGGTGACTTTGTGGCTGAGTGGAAAACATGTTCATATCTGCTGAGATGTCAAGCTCTCTAAAATGAACTTTCTCAATTAAAACTGGATCAATGCACCAACATAATGCACACACTCCCCTTATAAGCATAATCCATCGCTTTCTGTCAGCACTGATCCAGTCACAGCAGATATGCCTGTAGTTTTTCTCATCAATGTCAATCATAACGGAGTCGCTTCATCAGCATGAATCCACTTTAATCAATGGTCAGTGTAGTCCCGCCTGTTTCTCATCGCCCTCATCGATAAACGTGCTGTCTTCCAAACAGAAGCTATTCCTATTTTTTCTTCATCTGATTTTATTCCTCTGTGGTCTTAATAATTAGAATTATTTAGAGTAAAATAATAATAATAATAATAATAATAAATCATTCTAATGTAATGCTGATGTTGTACATATGTATAGGTTTTGGCTGGTTTGTTGGAAGCTTCAAAACTAAAGTTATATAGTTATATAAAGTTGTAAAGTTATATAACCAAAATGAAGAGCAGAGCTGTACAATTCTATGAAAGTTAATGTCCAGAATGAGGTTCTGATAAAAAATTACTATCCTGGATGATGTTCTAATAACATTAACGCTGTAAGGTTTTGTGGAGAACGGACTCAGTTACAGATAAAACTTCATTTGCATTTACTCACGAAGTCACAACGAAGACGATCCACGATTGTATTCCAATTACAGATCCAGGTTAACCGGGGCAGACAGATTAATGAAGGTTAGACCGGGCATATAATCCACAAGGAATAGAGCAAACATCAAAAACCAATAACAGGAACATCAAAGGCAAGGCTAGAGGCAGCATATACGAATCCTTCGTTTTGTGAGAGTTAAAACTTCATGAAGTCTCATAGAAATCTCGGCCCTTAAATAGAGCTAGAACAAAAAGTCCTCCTTTAACACAGCTAGTGAGCTCCCCTAGTGGCGAGGAGGATGAACTGCAGCGCTGAACGTAAGAGAGCCCCCTCCCAGGGCAGACACCCGGAGCTCTGGTGCTACCGGCAGGTCAACCGCGTGGTCGTGGTGCGAGTTTGTCCAGGTTGTCACGATTGGTCTTATGTTCCATATCCTTTCCAGCCCAGTAGATGCTGGAGTCCATAGCGAGCCTCTGAGAGTTCGAGATTGCCTTGACTTTGTACACTGGGGACTCATTCATGACCAACAGAAGAGGCAGCTCATCTAGATTAGAACACTCCTGCATAGAAGAACATGGCGTGATGTGATAATAAGAGGGTAGCTAAAGATGATACATCAAGGCACTGATGCGTTGGATTATTTAAGATGGAGTAGTGTATTTTGGGTTTAACTTCTCACTAGGCAGTCTTAAATTAATGGTGGATAACCAAACTCTCTGCCCTGGTTGATAAGATAGATTGTCAGTGACAATCAGCTTGACGTTTTTTGAGCCTTCACAGTTTTTAAGATTCTCTCTCTTGTTCTTCGCCATATTCTCCTGCAATATCTGTCCTACTGATCATTCAGAATTTCTTCTTCTGGGAAAAATGACAGCTGATACCCTAATGCACACTGAAAAGGAGAACAGTCCGTTGTGGAATGATAGAAAGAATTATGCGTAACTTCGACCCAGGATAGATACTCTGCCTACTGATGATGCTCATTACTGCAGTAGGCCCGCAGCATTTGTCCGACTTCACAATTCAAGCTCTCCATCTGGCCGTTGGTTTGTGGATGGTATCCGGACAGTAGATTAAGGGTGCTGCCAAGTTTTTGCAGAAATCCCTTCAAGTGCCTCAGTCTGAGACGATTTCTTGAGATAATCCGGAAAGCTTAAAAACTTGATGAAACAAGATATGAGCAATTTTTGTCAATGAAGTTTCTTTAGTGGTACTAGGTGACATGGAGGGTGGAAGTGACAGCACCTTGAATGGTTCCGGTGGCGTTATGCCAGTTGGGATCCCCTAAAGTGAATTCTGTATCTTTTTGAGCAAGGTTTCATGTTTCTCAAGCATAGCACCTTGATGCACCAGGGCTTGGAGCACTGAATGCACTTCTGCTGAGTTCATTGTAGGCAAAGTATTCTGTGAGGATTTGCAGAGAACCGACTCAGTTGCAGATAAAACTTTACTTGCATTTACATGTGAAGTCAACAGTTTAGGGTCAGTATATAGCAGACAAATATAAAAAAAAGCCGTTTCACAATCGTCTTCCAATTACAGATCCAGGTTAACCAGGGGCATGCAGCTTCATGAAGGGAAGACCAGACACATAATCTATGAGCAATAGAGTAACAACAGGAAAAACAACCAACAACAGGAAAAACAAAGCAAGACTAGATGCATAAGTTAAAAAAAAACGTAGGTCTAAAACATATAAGTCAAAAAATGGCAGTAGATACAAACGCTCAGTACACTGTGAGATTAAATACTGCTCAGTCTCTACAGAATCTCAGTCCTTAACTAGAGCCAGAACAGCAAGTTATCTCAGTTCTAGGTTGTGAGCTCCTCTAGTGGTGAGGAGGGTGAACAGCAGCTCTGAACATCACAGAAATCCAGTATGAAGCTCTTATAAATCTAACATCCAGAATGAGGTTGTAATTAAATTGATATCCAGAATTAAATTAATATTTAGAATACCTCATATTTGAGTAATGATCAGTTCTCGAGGCAGATGACAGATTTAATAAAGATGATTGAAATAGATTTTCATTTATTAATTTTCCTCATAAAGTTGAAATGTTGAATAAAACTAGAAATACTTAGTGTGTTTGAGTCTATGCTGTTTTAGGGGTGGCTGTATAAATCAGCAGCAGTTCCCATCGTGACCGGTGAGGGAGAGTGTGTAGAAATGATTTATTGTAATAAATTGGACTTTTACCCCACAGTGCATTGTGTTTTCCATCCCCCGCAGAGCAGCTTGTTTCACTCGCCGCGTTACCAAAGGAACATTTTGTTTTATTCATTTATTTTCTCCACGGAGAAGAGTTTGATATTTGTTTGAAACAACCGCAGAGTGGGGGAAGGGGGGCTGGGGACTGATAAGGAGGTTTATTTTGAAAGCGTGGAAAATTGATTTGCCAAGCGGTTAACCTAATCTTTCTTTCTCTCTCTCTCTTTCTCTTCCAGTCTATCCCTCTTTCTCTCCTTCTCTATTTCTCTCTCTCCCTCTTTCTCTCCTTCTCCCTCTCTCTCCTTCTCTCTCTTCCTATCTTTCCTGCTCTGCCTCTCTCTCTCTCTCCCTCTTCCCCTTTTTTCTACCTCTTTCTCTTCCTTTCTTTTTCTCTCTTTCATTCTCTCTCTCTCCCTCACTCTGTCAATCCCTTTTTTCTCCCTTTCGCCCTCTCTATCTCTCTCTCTCTTTCCCTCTTCCTCTGTTGTCCCCACTCTCTCCCTTCCTCTGTCTCATTTTCTCTATCTTTCTTTCCCTCCCTCCTTCTCTCCCTCTTTCTTTCCCCCTCTCTCTCTCTCCCTCTCTCTCTCTCCCTCACTGTGAGGATCTCGATGTTCATCACTCACGTCTTTATTGTTATTCTAAATGTAAGGAGGAGAAAGCAGCCGTGGATGTAGTGCGGGTTTAAAGCGAGGAGAAGCGTTTGAGGCAGAAAAAAGAGAAACTGTATTAGTCTCCTCTCAGCCGTGAGGCTACACACATGAGCGTTCGTCTTCGTGACGGTTTAAATGAGGTTTAAATGAGGTTCAGCAGCTTGTTGAGGGTTTTTTGTTCTAAACAAATACAAGAACAAGGATGAAATGGGTGTGTGTGTGTGTGTGTGTGTGTGTGTGTATGCATTCATCAATGCAATGTATATACGCCCCGTATTTACAAAAGCCTCCACTCGTATCGATGCAGTCGTGCGTTCCTGCCTCATAAGCATAATGTGAATATAAACAGGGCCGATTACCCCCCCTCACCATCGATCGGCTTCATTGACTCATGTTCCTAAATCCCAACAGCCTGAAGGTTATGCACGGATGCATTACCATAAACCCCTGCCTCCGCTGAGCCCCACTTGGGGCTGCATTAGAGGAACACTGGTCATAAACTGAGTCCCTCCATCAGCCCTGACCCACTAATGGAAACCGGTCCAGTCCAAAGCGGCTCAAACCTGATCAGTGCACCTAAAATCCAAGACCAGGGAGAAGCAGGGAGTGTTTACCTCAGATATAACAGTGTCCTGCCCACTGTTGTCCACTGAGGTCATCAAAAAACCACCAGGCATCTTGGAGGCGTGGCAAGGCGAGGCAGTTTCTTTGAAGATTCAAGTGAAATTAAGGGCACATCCTCTATAGTAGTGTTTCGTGAAACGAAGTGTTGCTGCGAGGGTTCTGCTGACGTGGCAATAGAGATCCTTTTTTTAATGTTCAGTTTTGTTAATAGGTTGGAAATTTCCATAAAATATTTAATATTAAACCCTGAAAAAAATCAGAACTAATCAAACAAAGCCATCAGACTGATTCGTATTAAAATAGTTAATTTATCAATTCAGTTGCTTCGTTGGCTTGACAAAGAGAGCTGTGTTGCAGTTCAAGAGTTTAAAGGAAAAATCAACTATTAGAGTGAAAAAAACAGGTTAAAACATAGAAAAATATAATAATAACAACATCTGTATTAATTTTTGATCCAGAAGATACTGCAGTGTTGTGGTGGATGAGGTTATCAGTGCACAGTTTAGTTATTGGATGTGCAGTTGTAAAGCCAGGTGGTGCAAAAACATTTTGGGAGCCCTGTGGCATGGTGTGTGTGTGTGTGTGTGTGTGTGTGTGTGTGTACAGGTATACACTGTGCAGTTTCTGGCCAAAGTGAAAGAAAGGAATTATAATAGAGCGCTGGCTTCTCAGGCACCAAAAGGTCAGTCTTGTGTTGATGTCGGTTTATGATGTCGCTTTATGAGAATGAGCCCCATGTTTTGAGCCGTTAAACGCCTCAGATGTAACGCGCCGATGAGGCCGGCTGTGATGGGATTGTAACAACAGCATCAGAATTCATGAGTGTGGCCTCAATTCAACCCCTCAGATGCTACTTTTCTGCTGTTTTTTTCTTTCTTTTTATATTATCCAGTGTCGAACAGCCAGCATGTGAGCTTAACACTTCACTATTTGCACTTAATTTGCACTTAATTTCATCCATTTGCATTACAGATTGCGGTGTGTGTGTGTGTGTGTGTATGGATTATTAAGTTGCACTGCATTGTCGTAGAACTGTTCATAGAACTGTTCTTTTTAGTAAATAATATAGGAAGGAAATATGTTGTTAAGATTTAAGGTCCGGGTGTGACACAAAGGATTTTCAGGCTTCCCACTGAGCCGCGGAGTTGAGGAGAAGTTTCTCTACTGGGGTGAAATTTAAGGAAGGAATTCTGTAATATTCCACAATATATTCCATTATCCTTTCAGTGCACAGTGTTGCCGTCGAACAGAGAATCATTTTTAGCAATAAACTCACCAGCATAAAATGCCCCACTGAGCACCACAGAAGCAGGGGATCGGGAAAAATATGTGAGTGCAGGAATCTGAGCTTTAACAAGAGCCAAACTGTGATGTTTGAACGAGTGGGTCAGAGGATCTCCAAAATGGCCGGTCTTGTGGGTGGTTTGTGGTATGAGGTGGTCAGTACCTACTAAAAGTGCTCAGAGGAAGGAAAACCTGTGAACCAGCAACAAGGTAATGAGCACCCAGGGGTAACTGATTTGTGTGGGAAGCGAAGACTCGCCTGGTCTTGTCTGATCCCACAGAAGAGCTGCTGTAGCACAAACTGCTGAAAAAGTTCATGTTGGCTGTGATAGACAAAACAAACAGAGCATTACAGCTTGCCATAGATGAGGCTGCGTAGCTGCAGACCAGTCAGAGTGCCCATGCTGACCTTTATCCACCACCAGAAGCTGCTACAACAGACACATAAACCATCAGAACTGGACTGTGAAGCAGTGGAAGGAGGTGGTCTGGTCAGATGTATCACATTTTCTTTAACGTTTTGTGAACAGACTGGTTTGTGTGTCTTGCTTACCTGAAGAAGAGGTGGCTCCAGGATGCAGTGTGATGACCTGGGCAATGTTCTGCTTAGAAACCTTGGGTCTTGCATTCATGAGGATATTACTTTGACATGAACGACCAAATTCATCCCTTCGTGTCAGCAGGATAATGTGTTCTGCCACACTGCAAACACTGTTCAGAAACACTTTGAGGAACATCACAAAGAGTTCAAGGTGTCAGCCTCCAGTTTCCCCAGATCTCAATCTGTCTAAGCAACTGTGAGACTTGCTGGATGATCCAGGGAGGCCTCACTTCACATCTTACAGGATCTACTGTAATGTCTTACAGAAATCACATCAAACCTTCAGAGCTCTTGGGGAGTTCATGCCTCAAACGGGGGTTCACAAGGGGGACAACACAATATTAGGCAGGTGGTTCTAATGCTGTGGTTCTAATGATTCATCAATGTGTATATATTTAATATCATATTAATAACCTTCACTGGCCTCATGATTCAATTCGATTACGATTATCATATCAACGATTCGATTTGATATCACCATGCATCCCATCAATTTTCGACATTATTTTACATTATGTTTTCTGATACAAGCAATTATATGTAAGCTCCCGTTTTCACAATGTAAACAAAAATTTTGACCATTACACTAAATTGTAGACAGAAATAAAGAATATTGACATAGCTCATCAAAATGTAAACAGAAATTGTAAGTAGTATAGACCTAGCCTACATCTTCAATGAATATGGTTAGTCTTCAAAAACAAAACATTCTGCAGTGCTACATTTGAACTAGATCTTTAAAATCAAGCAATGTCATCATGATATAATCGATTATGACCTGCCACTGCATGTATGCGGAATTGTCCATGTCTGTATTGCGATGCATTGATTATGTGATTAATTTCAACAACCCTAATGTTTATACTGAAGCTCTTGCTAATAGTACGTCAAAAGAAAAAAAATCCTGCAGTCTGTTATACAGTGTATACTCAAAACAGTTTCCACTGCCATTTGGTATGATGAACTTTTGGACTTTTGTGGGAATTCCAAACAGACTGAATTATGTTCTGTTATCTCCGAGGGTTTTTTATCAGCAAATGCATGAGGAGTGCACTGTCGGCCACCCTGCTGCGTTTATATCCTTCCTTAATTATAAAGTGTTGGATGGCGTCTGTCAGCTGAACAGGTCTGGAGCTCATAATGAAGTTCATAAGTTTGCACTCTGGTGTGTGTGTGTGTGTGTGTGTGTGTGTGTGTGAATTGTGTTTTCTCTGGTAACCCAGCGTAATTACCTATAATGATACAGCCTTTGAGAGCGGCCCCTTTAAATTCAATTAATAGCTTAATTAATCCTAAAGATATTATCTGTCATCAAATTAACCTTTCGTGCTAAACGTCCATAATTAAACAGACTTTAAAGACTCTGGGACGGCCGTAATTAACCACCAGAACAAGTGGAGAAACTCAGTATCAGATTCATCTGCTGCCTCCATCTCTCAGCCTGTCTGTGTTTATTCTCTCTCTCCGTCCTCTATCTCTCTTGATTCTCACTCTATGCCGAGTCGATTAATCATTAAAGATGAAAGATTAACGCTTCAGAGCCGTTGCTTTAGTTGTGTGGACCGCCACTGAAGAAACCCAGTTTCGTCACAATAGTTTTGATAGCATTGTTTAAAACAATGAATTAACATGCAGTATACATAATTGATAACATACTGATGTCATTTACTTGGTACATAAACTCTATTTATATTTATACATTTCTATTTAACAAAACTGTTGTGACAACAGTAACAACTGCATCCAATTCAATTAAGCCATTTTAGAGACCATTTGTCAGTTATTATTTAGATTTATAGTAAAATAAATTTGTGATTTTTTTACATCGTGTTTTATGGCGAACAGTTTATGAAAGCAATAACCCACTTAACGTCTTTTACCATAAATAATTGAATATTAATAATATTGAAAATGATTCTTCCACTAAGAAGTGTAATTGGATAAGAGTATGTTATTGTTGCCAAGCAACCAGAGAGAACAGTTTGCAGATGCACTCGTATTGAACGTTTTACAGCGGATTTAAGTTTTTATTGAGATTAATTGTTTACTGAGATGCCTGAAATGACTGGCTTCTAAAATACCACACTCCAAACAAACTACTTTTTTGGCGGAGGAGGTGTTTCTCTCATTTATTATTCACAGTGATGTCTATTATTTATTGTAAAACTGTATTTTGTTGTCATTTAATGGTACTGTGACATTCACAGCTAAGGAGGATTTTTTCTGCTCCATCAGCCCTATTATCACCCCTTGTCCTGATAAAATCAGTGATCAGTGTTGGCTATGAGTTCTGAGTTAAGGATTATTTCCAGATCATTAACTGTTTGGACTAGAGGATGATGATTCCATGTTGTGTTTTTCCAGGCACTTCCTGTTCAAGCACGGCTCCGGATCTTCAACACTCTTCAACGCGACCAATCAGAACTACCCGCTGACTTCCAGCACTGTCTACTCTCCGCCCCCCAGGCCGCTGCCCAGAGCCCCCCTGTCCAGGCCACTGTTCTCCTTCAGTAAACCGTACCGCTGCTGTAACTGGAAGTGCACAGCCCTCAGCGCCAGCGCCGTCACCGTCACACTCGCGCTGCTGCTCACCTACGTCATCGGTGAGAAGCGTTCCTCCCCTTTTCTCCCAGTTCAGTACCGGATGGGGGACATTCAGAGCTGATCTGGGTAGTTTTTTCAAAAGCCACACACATATATATGTATATTAGGGCTGTAACGGTACATGTATTCGTACAGGACCGTCACGGTACATGGGTCACGGTTCGGTACATGATGTCGTACAGAGAATACACAGTACTACTGAGAAGACGTGATTGAAGTAATGCGGCTCCTACGGCATCACAGAGGGACCAAAAAGCGCCAGTAAATCATAAACCAGGGTCGTAGTGTGGTGCAATAGTGCCACCTACTGGCG
>JBBPCY010087275.1:0-23654 GCA_037974405.1 Brachyalestes nurse
TGTGTCTATGTGTAACTATTTGTCCTTTCTTTCCGCGTTAGCTAACACATAAATACAAAATAGATATAATGATGTATAATATACATTTCTTTCTGAATTAATGTTCCAGTTGCCAGAACTGCCTTTTTTTAGCTCTTGTGTCACGTGGAAACAGCCTGACCTAAAATCTACCCATCGAGACTGACCTGAAAATAAACATTTAAATAAATAAAACGCCTCCCAGCCAGTGTTTTTTTTTCCCTCAGCAGTTGTGCAGTCCTTGTAAATTTGGCTCCCGCAGCGTTAATGAGGGGCTTATCCGTACCTCTGCACAACTTAAATACTTTAAAGAGTCTGGAGTGGGACAGGGTGAAGTGTGGACCATTTTTGCTTATTGAATATTTAGGTACCATGGTTCCACCCTGGTGAGAGTGATTACAACGCTGTCAGAACTCCAGCTGAATGAACCCTTGCTTTAGAGGCTCAGTGAGGAGCTTAGAGCTCATTTATTCATTACATAAGAACCCATCTGTAAAGCTCACCCGTCTCGGAATAAAGGAGCCTGGACAGGCACAGATTCACCTGTTCTTGCCGCACTGTTCTTTAGAGACCCAGCAGTCAAACTGCCCGGCTGGCAATTGTTTTTTCAGCATCCCTGTGTGAAAATTGTTCCCATGGCTATGCGCACACCTCACAAACCACACACACACACAGCTGTATGTGTGTTTGATAAGTGTGTGTTATAAGGAATTTCCACCAATTTTCCAAAATTCTCCATAATGCAGTGTTGGTAAAGATTAGTTCAGGGTGGATTTGGTGTGAAACGGTTCATTGTAGGGACTGATTTCTTTACAGTGGTGGTGAATAGAGCCTCAAACACAAATGTAGCCAAATTTACTGGCCCTCAGTGATGCCACACATATCTTCTGATTGTATATACTGTATACAGTATAATGTTAATGGTGGTAAAATAGACAGTCTGAGCTAAATCAGGTTTCTTTGGGGACTGTTTTGCCTCCGGCATCCTGGATGTACCCCTCCACCATGAAAGGGTTAAATTTTTGAATCAAAAGCTTCTCAGAGTTTCATTCATCACTATTCTGACTATGAGTTTCTCCGGAACTCTGGAACCCACTCTGAGCGACTGTGTTTACATTTTAACCACTTAGTCATGCAGTAATGTGGAAAATGTCTCCTTTAAACAGTATTGTGTCCACTGTGATGCGGCCTAAATCACAGCTAACCAGGACCTGGACGGAAATAGGAAGGAAAGGCGAGGGTAATCTCAATCTCCCAATCTCTAACAGATTATTGGGTCGCGTGCGGGGTGACGGGTTTAGGCATGCGCTTCCAGAATATTTAATCTCATTAATTAATTTGTGTCCCTCAGGCGTTGTGCACAAAGCAATGTAGATCTCTTCCTTTGGGTTCCAAATGAGGGTGAATACATGACACTGCTGTGACAGTGGGGACGCCTGGCTGTTCTCCATGAGGACAAAACTTTTTCCCCCACAAAGCTTTGTTTTAAGAGGCCTAAGATGACCTTTTGGTTGCTGAGGTTAAGATCAGTCACTTGGGGGTGCTGGAGTGCTACAGCCAAGCCTATGAAAACAATACTAATTATGCTGTCACATGTACAATAGTAATTTTGCTTATTTGCTGGTTACAGTAGTAACCAGTAGCACAAAACCTACCCTTATTATTGCTGCCAGGTTATTGTTGCCAGGGCAGCCGAGTAACTGACACGTGATATAACAAGCCTAAAGCCTCTTTTCTTGCTCTCAGGGCCACGTGGATGCGGTAATGAATCAGCTTTCACTTTTTAACTAGCAGAGAAAGTCACCTGTATTGAGGAACACCGTCACTGATCTAAACACTGACTGGACACTTTATTAGAAACAGTAGCCTGTTTTGTTTCCACTCAGTGGCCACATTATTAAAACCACCTACCTTATGCTCCTATTCAATGGCCACATTATTAGAAACCCCAACTTTGTGTTTCTGCTCAGTGGCCACATTATTAGAAACATCGAGGTGGAGCTACAGGGAGGTGTTTCTGATAAAGTGGTCAATGAGTGAGTTTAGCATGTGGTTTTGAATTGGCTTTAATTTCTCCTCCTCTTTTTAACAGTGGGATGTCTGCCTGTGGTGGATGTAAAGGTCAGAACCGATTCTTTTTTAATATAGATGACATAGGTTTTACATATATTTTATATGTAAATAATATATATAAATATATATATTAATAATATATTTTATGTAAATAATATATACATACATATATATAATCTAACATTAGTTAATTAATTTTGAAACATTTCTAATGGTCAGTTTATCCTGAAATAATGCAAGAAAGAAAGTTAAGAACAGCTGGTGTTATAAAATTTTAAATTGATTTGACAGTGATCAGTGCCATGATTTAATGAAGATACTTAAAACTGTGTGTGTCCTCAGGGGAACAGTTGTCTGGATGATGGCAGTATGAGGACTGATGTGAACTTGCCACTCCCGGGCTGTGATGGACAAGTGACAGGTGAGTCGCTTCATTTAAGCAGTTGTGGAATGAAAGACATCAGACATCAGCAGCATCAACAAAGATATGCCATGAATTATTAAGAACCATTGTGCTGTTTATAGAAAATACTCTTGACTATTTTGTTGCTTTGGCAACAGTAAGCTACTGTTAATGAACTGCTGTCAGTTTACACTGTGCTTCCATTCACTGGCAAGTTAATTAGTGACACTTTTGGCTCCACTATAAATGTGTACAGGTACAGTTTTTTGTCCAGCTGTACAGCCTATCAGCCCCTGGTTTCACATTCTTCAGTGGTCAGGTTCTGACCACAGGGCCGCTGTTGATTCCACAAATAGTGTGTAATGTGTTCTGTGCGTTCATATTTTCAGATGAGGTTTTGACAGATGAACAGAGGCACCAGGGCCTGTTGAGAGAACTACAGGAGCTGGCAATACATGGTAACTAATACACACACACACACACACACACACTCCTCGTTATTCAGTATGAAGCCAGCCAGAATAGGCATCTTATATCTAATGAAACAGGATTAGCAGTCAGCATTCTCCTCCTAGTATGCTGAGGCTGCTGCATTAGCAGACGTTTGAGAAGATGTTGTGGAGCTTCACGTATCTTGGAGGGAACACATGCTCACACTCGCCCCCAGTGTTGGTACTAGTATAGTGTGACATGAGTCTTGTTTGTCATTAACACTGTCATTTTCTCAGAGAGAGAAAAAGAGAGGGAGTACACCAGAGACAAGGAGGAGTATGAGCGGAATGAGTCGGACGACTGGGAAGATGGAGAGGAGGACGGCGAGAAGGAGCGGTTGATGAGGGAGGAAGAAAGCTGGGGTCCACAGGATGCGAGACGGAAGGATGAAGGCCGGATGGAAGTGGAGAAACAGGGGGATGAAGAGGAGGATGAGGAGAGTGCCAGGGAGCTGGAGGAACTTCTAGCACAGCAGATCCGCAAAAAGGAAATGGAAAAAGAAGAGAAGAGAAAAGACGATGAAGAGCTGGAAGAGCTGCTGAAGGAGCTGAAGAAAAAGAGGTACGAAGCCACGAAAGAGAAGGAGCAGCAGAGGAAAGCAGCAGAAAATAATGAGCAGGAGGGTGGAGGAGGGGAAGAGGACGAGGAGAAAAAGAAGGAGATGGAGAAACCAGAGAGGGAAAGGTAAGTTTCCCTTATACCTTTCATTAACAGGTATAATTAAAGACTTTTTAATTTCTACAGTCCTGCTGGAGCAACTGAGGGTTAAGTGTCTTAAGGTGTGGTGGTGGGTAGGATTCTTGCCTCTGGACCAAGAGGTTTGAATCCTACCTTCAGTAGACCACCACTGCTCCAGGGAGACTGTCCCCTGTAGGAAATGAAAGTCGCTTTGGATAAAAGTGTCTGCTAAATGCCACAAATGTAAATGAACCTGCAACTTTGCAAAGTGGCCTTCGTGGTACTTTGCTCAAGGGTACCTCAGTGGTGCCACTGGCAGTCCTGGGATTTGAACTCATGACCTTCCGATTGCAGGGGCCACTGCCTAACCACCAGGCCTCAGCTTCTTGTGTAATTTAACTAGAATTTTCCTGTTTCTTATATGAAATTTAGCAGATTCACCACAACAATTCCTGTTCTAAGTAAAGTAAACTGGTCCTTACAGTCACATGTGAACACACCCCCAGCACAGCGCACAGTGTGAACAATGTGAAATTCTTTCTGCATTTAACCCATTTACCAAGTTTAAGCCACATCAAATTTGAAAGAAAATACAAATAAGGTTTTCTTGTGAGCAAAAACAAAGACTAAAACCGAGATGTGTCTGGACCTCTGCAGAGAGAGGAGTGAAGAGATGAAGGAGAACGAGGCAGAGCTGCTGGAAGAGAAGGAGAAGGTGGAGCGGGAACTGGAGGCGCTGAGGCAGCAGGAGGACGAGGACGGAGAGAAGGCAGTGGAGAAGGTCAAACAGAGGGAGGAGAAGGAGGAGGAGCTTCGAGAACTTCTCAGGAAGATGAAGAGAGTGCAGGAGGAGGAGAAGGTGGCGAAGGAAGGAGAGGCACAGGAGGTAACGCTGAAAGGAGCAGAAGGAGAGAAAGAGAAAGGAGGGGAGGGGGAGGGGGAGGGGGAGGGGGCGGTGGAGGGAAAACCAAACGGAGAGATGAAAGAGCCCCAGCAGAAGAGGGAGATGGAGAAAGCCAGCGACGAGAGGACGAGGCAGTTCGAGAGGGAGAGATACATGGAGGAGGACAGAGAGCACGGAGAGGGCGAGGAAGAGGAGGGCGAAGAGGAAGAAGAGGAAAACGATGGTGATGGGAATGAAGAAGATGAAGGAGAGGTGAATTTCAAGAAACATCAGTTTTGATCATTTTAGAGGGGAAGTTTAGGGAGGTTGACAGTCCCTCAAGATTTCAGGCTTTTTTAAACTGCAACTGCTAAAAATTAACTACATAAAAAGGAGCTGAATTTTAAGAATTTGGTGGGCTTGTTTTAGGAGGGAGAAATTTTAATAATATATATTTATTACATATTTATTATAGACTTATTGTACATGTACTACGTATTTAATATACACTTATTATATATTATACACTTAATCATACATTTATTATAGAATTATTATATTTTTAATTTACATTTATTAATGTTGCAGTACCCCACTACCTTCTTACATGTTACTGTGTTTGTCTTCAGTTATGAGAAGTTATTTTACTGACTAAACACGCTTGAATACTTAAAGGACTTTTAGGCAGCACTATATATTTAAATATAAATATATAAATATGTGTGTGTGTGTGTTTGTTTGTTTTTGTGTGTTTGTGCGTTTACAGGAGTTGCTCGAGATTGAAGAACAGCTGAGAAGAGTGGCTGCAGAACTGAGGGAACTGCGTAGGGGTTAAACACACACACACACACACACACACACACACACACATACTCACGTAAAAGACACAAGCCATAACACCGCTGCGTACACTCAAACACATCCACATACACACAACACGTTCATGCTGTGTGTGTGTGTGTGTGTGTATGTGTATGTGTATGTGAACCATGAAGAACATCAACCCCCATGTAAATATGAACATATTCTGTATCTGAGAACAATCATCACGTTATAGATTAAAATGAACTAATAATGATTATTAATCAGGTGAAGTACCGACTCGTTAACACAACAGTGCTCTGTAATCGTTCAGACGTTGTGGATTCATTGAGATTATTATAGTTGTGAATACCTGATGTAAGTGGGGCGTTAAGTGTTGAAATTGGTAATATGTAATAATGTGTGTGTGTAGTTTTGAATTGTAGTGTCTGACGTGTGTAAGTGTTTCTACACAATGCTGTGTAAGGATCGACTAGTTTCTGGCTCTAAAACTGTTCGAATGTGGTCAGACTGTTAAGGGAGAAGTGTCCATGTGGCATTTCGGAGGGAACATGTGTGTGTGTCTGTGTGTGTGTGTCTTTTTGTGGTCTAAATGCAGTGTGTGATCCACAGGGTCCTCACACAGTTTTACAGGGTAATCTGTTTGTGTGTGTGTGTGTGTGTGTGTGTGTGTGTGATTGTAAATTGTAAATCTCAGTAAGATTTGAATCAGCAAAAAAAAATCCCCAAAATTCTCAAATTGCACTGATTTGATTTGATAATTTAACACACAGCTTTCTACATCAAAAATGCATCACAGTTCAATTTGATTCTTTATGAAACATCAAATTTCATTTTTTAGGAAAAGATTCAGTGCAACAATTCTCTAAACCACTATTTGATTTGATTATTCCTGAATTTACTGCATCCCGAATTTTTAAGAAACAGTTTGTTGCATCATAAGGCCTCACACTGATTCAGTTGAGTTTGATGAGTGTGTGTGAATGCACGCATGTGTGTGTTCCCTCTGAAACTGCCACTCCTCTTCTCTCAGCACTAAACCAGCCACGGAGGAAGAGGCAGTCTGTTCAGACAGCTCCTAAGCCATCACACACACACACACACAATCTCTTTCTCCTGTGTAACGTAATGAGCTGTATTTTAGTGTATTAGTGTATTACAGGTCAGTAATTCATCCATCCAGGTTTTGTATGGTATGAAAGTGAGTCACGCAGGAAATAGCGCCCTCGTGTGGACAGAATAAAATGCACTTTTCTTTGTGGTCATTATTAGGGCTGGGAGTCCTTCATATTTTATCAGTATATAAATACAGACACCATAACTTCGATACCAATTTTTGACCGATACACACAGATACCGTCAGTCAAGTACACAAATACAGTACTATGAAAACAGTAAAAAAAAAATCCAGCAGTTACGAGGAAATCAAATTGCACAAAAAGCTGTTTATGTTTGTACAGTCATATACAGACAAATGTAGTTTTTTTCTAAGTAAATGCATACACATAATCCCCTGAAGTCAACACCATGTTAAACACCATGAAATGACATATATGACATCATATATTTTATGGTGTATTTTTTTCAAACTAAATGGCATATTTAAGTTTGTTTCCCAGCTGAGAATGTGCACTTACTTTCACAAAATGAACAAGATTTGGGACTTTCAAACTTGACTGTATTATATATACAATATAATATGTTTATCTTCTACTAGATTCAGCTAGATTTTTTTGGAGGATGCTTATGGGCTGACTGATTACAACCACATACTGAAATTTCCATATGTAATTTGGTATGATAGTAAATCGGTTGGTACCACTAAAGTAAGAATGTCAATACCAAGCCCTAGTTACCATTGTGCGGTCACGGGTGGGATTACAGGGTGGGATATCAAAGCTTGCAATAAATAATCTTGAAACCACAAATATGTGAAATATTCAAGCTGCTGACACTTTAAAACTAAGCATTAACATTATAAGACCAAAACGCTGAGCTGAGCTAAAGTCAACAATAAGTGAGATCTCTCGAATAAAGTGATGAATGTATTTTTAATAGTCATCTGTGCGCCTGAACTGAATTTGCTATTTGTATTTTTGTGAATGTTTTGTGAAAGTGTAGTTAAAAGTTTATTTAATGGAGAATAAGTTGGTGAGCCCACTCTCCTGCGACTGTTGACGTGACGATGTCAGCTTGAGCAGACCTGTTAGCATTACGGCTTTTTATGTGCATGTATTCTTGTCAACATCATTTTTTTGGTTGATTTACTCCTTTAATAATAATCTCCCACCAGTTGGGGGGTGGGGGAGGTGGGTGTGATTTTCGCTGTGGTTCTGAGATCCATCTTATTTCTCATTTTAACTGTTAGAAGTCATATTTATTATTGTGATTTGTACATTATGTATCATTATGTATTTACATATTTCATTACAATTATTTACTTAATGAACTGTATTCATCTTTGATTTACATAATCGACGGGATCGAGACTGTTTTTATTTATTTTTTTGATGGTAGCTTTAGTGTATAAGTGGTCAATGGAGAATCCGTTACCAGCCAATAAAGACGAGGTCAGGAGGAACTGAGCCTGGGCCAAGAGATTTACAGGAGGGGGCTGTGGGAGGGGGGCCGTGTGGAAAGTGTTTTGTCCTGCTGATGTGTGAGGTGCGGGCCTCCTGTGGTTTTTTGAGAGTGAATGAATAAAAATGCGATGAATGTGTAAACAAAGTTCTTCATTTGTCCAGACTCTTACTTTGTATTTCTAATAGAACTTAGAGACTGTAAAGTGACGCCTCTGATCTGTGGAAGTTCTAGAAATGCAAAAACCAGAATGAAAGTGTAATCAAATTAATACCCCGATCGGAATTCTAATTCTAATAAGAAATAATACTAATAATATTCATATGCATAATTAAGTTCCCATACGTTTAATATCCACAATTAAATTCTAATAAAATTAACTGCCAGAAAGATGTTTTAATAAAATCAACATCCAGAAATAAATTCTAATAAAATCAACATCCAGAAAGAAAGGTCTAAAATTAACATCCAGAATAAAGTTCTCATAAAATTTTAAATAGAAACTCACCACCATTGAGCCTCACTTTTATATTGATATTAATATTGTCTTCTTTTTGTTATACATTTTTGTGCTCTTATTTTAACGAAAATAAAAAAATTGATACTTATATAAAAAAGTGCAATACTTTATTTTGTGCACACCAACACAGACACAGACACACACACACAGTACTGAGTGTGAATCCAGGCTAAACCAGTAAAAGTAACATCATGATACATGAATACTTTTTCACACTATTTGGTCCTTTTGAAGTTGGTGAACATGTAAAACAGAAAACGTGCAAAGTATGTGCTATTAGTTAATATAATTTTTTTGACAATAGTAAAAAACCAACATATTTTTTTACCAGAGCTGGTAAAAATCTGCCAATAAGATCAATAAAATAGAGTTATATTTATAATACATTACAGAGTTTTATGGGCACAATGTCACTGTACAAATCCATATCACCCTGCAATATTACTGAAGCATCTTTTACATCTCTATAAACTTTTAAACTTCTCTTTCTACTTTTTCTTAGAGTTTGTGTTGTGTAATTGATCAATCAGTATTTAATAAGGCAAAAGATATTTACCTGCAAGCCAATCATCAGCTACATGTTTTGATCATACCCATCATACACTCAGATCCTCCACTCCCAGCTTCTTTGTGAGAATGGTCTAGACAAACTACACTGAAATGTAGAGTTTCAATACATGGTTCTCCTCAAGTTCCTGCTGGGATACGGTGGCCCAAGAGGGTCAGGGTTCCCCCTGTGAGTCAGCAGTTTCTGTCTGGATTTCAGAAGGACGCAATGTGTCCAGCACAGACTCAATATGGGTGAGGAGCGAGGAGAGGAACTGAGGGACGCCCTCGTAGCCTGAAGGACACAAAGCAGAAGACTTCACTGAAGTACTGAAGCACAAGAACGTCTGAACTATTGCTTGAATGGCCAACAGCAAATATTGTGATTTGTCGGACTGTTCTTGGTAGGTTGTGCCATGTGGAATTTGACGAAAAAGAATTCTTTATGTGGCATTCCTGCATTTTTGCCGTAAATGATGGAGCAGGTGGTAGCCTCGTGGTTAGGACGTTTGTGGGTTCGATTCCCAAGACTGCTAAGCACCTCTGAGGTACCCTGAGCATGGTACCGTCCCCACACACTGCTCCCCAGGCGCTGTGTTCCTGGCTGCCCGCTGCATCACTTGGTGAATGGGTTAAATACAGAAGAAGAACTTTGTGCTGTTCACACTGTGGTCACGTATGACAGAATGGTCACTTCACTTTCATTTAGGAATGACATGTCTGGAGCTACAGCATGAAGGTCCTGGGTTTGGTTCCTAGTCAGGAGGACCAGGGTCCTTTCTCTCTGGAGTATGCCCATTCCTGCCTGTGCCTGTGTGGGGGTCTACCCACCTTCCCAGTCCAAAACGTGTACATCGGGGGACTAGAGTTGCTTAACGGCTCCAGGTGTGTGTTTGTGTGAGCGCTGGAATAGGCTCCCACTATCACCAATGGTTTTTATTTTATATGGATCCCAGAGGAAACAGTACCTTGTTCAAGGGAACCTCAGTGGTGCCACATGTTTTGACCTGTCAACCACCCGGCAAGGACCAGAATCACTGTCCATGAGTGTGTGTGTGTGTGCGTGCGTGCATGCGTACGTGCGTGCGTGTGCTCACCAGGGAAGATGTTGATGTCGATGACTGTGAGAGTGTGATCACGTACGTTGACAATAATGTCTACTCCGAACAGAGCCATTCCGAGCTCCGCCCTCAGCTCCTTCACCAGGGCAGACACCGCCTCCTCACTGGGGGCAGGGAGCTGGGGCACCATCTCATCCAGCTGGGAAAAAATGACTCGTGTGAAACCGAAGCCTTTTTAAAAGGCAGGACTGCTTGTAAAGACAGAAGTGGAATAACAGGGGACTATTTCTCAAATGAGTAATGAAGTGACAGTTAATTGTGTATTGTTGACAATCAGACTTACAGCTGTGAGGTGGGAGCAGGACTCAGGTTTGGAGACCTCGTGACTGTTGAAGAAGATGGTCTCTCTGTCTGAGGAACAAAACAGGACGAGGTAAGGGAACCTGACCCACATCTCTGGTGACAGAAGAAGAACTCATGCAGTGTTCTGACCGTGGGGTCCAGTGGGGAAGTTTTTGAGAGATGGACGCTCCACTGTAAAATGGTGATCGCCCACCACAAACACCTTATACAGAACAGCCCCGTGGTTTACAAAACTCTGCAGCACACAAGGAGGCTGCACATCCATTAGACCCACCGGGCTGAAGATCAGAGACATCTACAGAGAGAGCGAGAGAGAGAGAGAGAGGGGTGGGTGAGGGTGTGTGTGTGAGAAAGAGAGAGAGAGGGACTACAACAACATGGGTTTTTAATTAACTATCGTTTCAAAGAAATTGTTAATTTACTATTGTTAATAAGAAGAAAGAAAGAAAGAATGAAAGGGCAGACTGGGAGAAAGGGCATAAGGATAGAGAGAGAAGACACAAAAAAAGAAAGTAGAGAGAGAGAGAGAGAGAGAGGAACTAAAAAGTAAAAGACACAGATGTATAAAGGACAAAATGGGAAGACAAAAAGAGACAGAGTGATAGAGGGAAAGAAAGAAAGAAAGAAAGAAAGAGAAAAAGAAAGAAGGAAAGATAGAAAGGGCAGAGTAGGAGGGCAGAGAGAAAGAGAGGGAGAGAAAGAGGGAGAGAGAGTGGCGAGGGGGGTCACCTTGTGTGAGCAAGATCCGTGCGCCACTCTGGTTTTACAGACTACAAAAGAGGCAGAGGAGAGAGTGGATTGGTGAGAATTCTGGGAAATGTAGTCAGGTTCTATCAGCTTTAACTGAGATCAACTGACTTAAAGGGTAGCTCAGCTGCTTCTTGTCCACTGCTTCCCGGATGAATGACAGGTTGGTGGTGTTGATCTCAAGATACGGGGGGCAGCAGATACTCTTATCTTCAGAGAAAAAGAGAAAGAGAGAGAAAATCCATTTGAAATTGATTTTATCCTCTAAAGAGCTGTCTGAGTGAACTGGGACTGGAGACCACTTCCTCACCTTTTAGTGTGTCCTGCAGTTTGCTGATGATTTGGTAGGAGGCAAAGCGGTCCAGGAGCTGCTTCATGATGGGCAGGGGGTCCAGCAGGACGGTCTGAGGGTGAGTGGATACATAATTCTGACCAGAACCAACAGAACACAGAAAACATGCCATTATTTTCACTATAGGAAGGATGTCCAAATGAATGTTGCCCAGTTACTGGCCTCTTTCAGAAATAAATAATAAAACACAGATCAGCTCAGATTAATGATGTAATTTTTTATCAAAATACCTGGAAATTGTGGAGGAGCTGCTGTGATTGGCTGTCGTGTTCGGCCTTAACAATGACATCAGACAGTTTGTGCAGAATTATGTCAAACGGACCCTGAGAGGACATCGGCCGGGTCAGGTCTATCTGAGGGGAAATGAGACTGCTGGTTGAAAAAAAGTGTGTGTGTGTGTGTGTGTGTTTCTCTTCTCAAGCTCAGTCCAAAAAGGCAAGGCAGCGTCTCCACCATCTGAAACAGCTGAAGAAGTTTCAGGTCTCCTCAGTGTTCCTAAGAACGTTTTACTCGGTTCAGAACATCACCTCCTGGTTTAGAAACAGCTCAGTATGGGACCATAAGGGAATACAGAGAGTGATCCAGGCTGCACCAGATCAGTTCTACCGTCTCTGCAGAACATTTATACCAGGACCAGAGGAACCAGGATCATCAGATATTCATCTCACACTAGTGACTGCTGAAATCAGGCAAACGCGTCTGGAGTTTTATGGCCAAAACAATGACACTTAGGAGGAGCTTCTATCGGACATCAGACTCTTAACCAGGACACAAAACACAACTTCTACAACTGTTCACTGTAACACAAACTGAACTCTCTACCTGACTGTACCTCACCTGCCTCATTACCATACTGTACCTTACCTGCTTCTCTACCTTACTATATCCACCTACCGTTACCTCACCACATCTCACCCTGCCTCACTGTATCTAATCTGCCTCACTATGCCAATGTATCTCACCTGCCTCTCTACCCCACTGTATCTCACCTGCCTCTCTACCCCACTGTATCTCACCTGCCTCTCTACCCCACTGTACCTCACCTGCCTCTCTACCTCACAGTATCTCACTTGCCTCTCTACCCCACTGTACCTCACCTGCCCCTCTACCCCACTATAATCGCATCTGCCTCTCTACCTCACTGTATCTCACCTGCCTCATTACCCCACTGCATCTTACCTGCCTCACTACCCCACTGTATCTTACCTGCCTCTCAACCTCCCTGTATCTCACCTGCCTCTCATCCTCACTGTATCTCACCTGCCTCTCAACCTCACTGTATCTCACCTGCCTCTCAACCTCACTGTATCTCACCTGCCTCTCTACCTCACTGTATCTCACCTGCCTCTCTACCTCACTGTATCTCACCTGCTTCTCTACCTCACCGTATCTCACCTGCCTCTCTGCCTCGCTGCATCTTACCTGCCTCAATACCTCACTGTATCTCACCTGACTCTCAACCTCACTGCATCTTACCTGCCTCAATACCTCACTGTATCTCACCTGTCTCGCTACTCCACTGCATCTCACCTGCCTCTCTGCCTCGCTGTATCTTACCTGCCTCACTAAATCACTCCACCTCACCTGCCTCTCGACCTCACTGTATCTCATCTCACCTGCCTCTCTACCTCACTGTATCTCACCTGCCTCACTACCTCACTATATCTCACCTGCCTCACTATAATTTAATTACCTTACTTTAACCTTCCCAAATTTCTCTTTGAATCAGTTGTTAATAATATTATTGCAGGATCTTACGGGTCAACTCAGGGGCTCATTTCACTACACACTGTACTTGTATAACTATGTATGTGACAAATAAAGAATTTTGAACCTTGAATCTTGAAGTCCCCCAAAGATGATGTAAAAATGCTGTAGTGTGTATGAGTGAGAGACAGATGAAGATAAAGAGTGAAGTGTGTGTCAGTAGTGGAGCAACTGCAGGTGTGTGTGACAGTAACAGTGAAAGTGAAGCACCTGCACCAGACAGAGTTCAGTCCAAGTGCCTTCACTTTACAGAAATTCTGAGATCCAAAAAAACCTCAAAACAATTTCAGACCTGAATAACAGGAATAACTGAAAAACTCCAATTAACTGAAAAACTTCTAAACAACCGAAAAACTCCCAAATAACCAGAAAACTGAACTAATAAACCAGCAGAAAAACTAATATAAAAGTAACAAACAAGCAAACACACAAACAATTAATGTTGTACTTGGTGATCCAAATTTAAACAAACACACAAACAACAAACAAATGAATACTACTTGGTGATCCAGACTTACATCAATCAATCAACTGACCAATCAATCAATCAATCAATTAATCAATGTCACTGGTGACCCAAAATAAGTGTGTGTTTTTTTTTTATCTTATTCTCTTTGTCAAATACACACACACACACACACACGCACACACACACACACACACGTTTTGTTCCTGACTCAGAGAGTGTGTGCTGACCTGATCACTTCATTCTGAGTGTAAAATAAACAGAAATAAACTAACAATACATTAAACAAATTAATAGGTGATTGATGAGACTCACCTCCACCACCTCGATCCCTCTGCTCCTACACAGAAGAAGTGTCGTAATTAATATCTGGTTCTGGTAAACTGAGTTTTAACTAGATTGATTATTCAATTCATTTTCAGAGAGACTCACGCACACAGCTCCGCGAGCGCCTTCACGTTCATCCTCCTGCGCTTCTTTTCACTCACACACACTCCCACCCTGCGACTCGCCATAAGTGCGTGTGTGTGTGTGTGTGTTGTGTGTGTGTGTGTGTGAGAGAGAGAGTGTGTGTGTGTGTGTCCAGAAGGCAGAGATACACTTTTAAAACCAGATTTAAAAAGTAAACAAATAAAAATATATACACTATTATGGTACAAAACTGAATATAATAAATGAATAGATTATATTGTGTAAGACACAGACAGACATAAAGACAGATTAAAACATTTTGTGTCGTAAACTAATACAGATTATATAGTAAATCCCTATTCTGAGATACATGGACAGGTCGAGATAATCAGCTAATAAACAAACAAACAAACACAATAAAAGAATAAACTGTGCTCCGTGATCCAGACCGAGATTGAAATACATGAATGAATAAAACATTCGTTTTCTGTTTGTAAATAAATAACTATTTGTTCGAGAGTGAAATAAATAATTCAGTTATTGATAAAGGGGTCGTCTCATGCACACAAATAAATAACTAAATAAACAAATAAATAAAGTAAAAGAATAAACCCCGTTTTATGTTATGGAGGTTCTCTCTGAAACTCCTCCCCCAGTGCGTGTGAACAGAAAGTGAAAGTTAAAAAAGCATCAGGAAGCAGAAAAGCTTATTCACTCCTCGTCCTTACTCCCCCATTCTCTCTATCTGTCTTTCCCTCCCTCGTGCTGTTCTCTATCTCTCTCTCTCTTTAGTGTGTTCATGAGGAGCTCTGGTCTTTAGCCATGTCTCGCGGAGCAAATGCAGGGTTTGATCGACACATCACCATCTTCTCTCCAGAAGGGCGCCTCTACCAAGTGGGTGAGCTGCTTTCTCTTGCTCCTCTTCATCTCAGTCCCTGTAGACGGTCCAGGAGTTTGAGGAACATCTGGCTACTGGCTGGGGGAGCCAGATGTGTTTGGATATGAGACAGAAGTACAGTGGTGTATCTCACATGATGATCAGCTTGGAAACCAAGAACACCTGGAGGCCTCAAACACGACATGAACTGCAGCCTAAGTTAACTAACGTTGTGCACCTTCATGGTCCTCCACAATCAGGCACAACTGGACCCTGAAGTCGACCAACAAAGACATGCTTTTCATTCTCTGGTTATAAAATGTAGACAATTGTACTCAGGTGGTGCTCTTTATTTAAGAACATGTTTTTTTTAATTAAAACTGCTTTTTCCAGATTCAATGGTCCACCCCCACCACCTATCTCCCTGAGGGTTGTATAATCTGTAAACTGTATTCATGGACATTTCACCCACCTCCAATCCAGGTGTCGATTAGCTAAGACATGTTTGTGTTGGCGTCTAAAACTTTGCTTCTTTAGTTTTAGCACTGGAGTTGCGAGGCTAACGCAACCAACAAGCCCATATCCCGTCAATTAGCATGGTTCTTTGTCTAATTCATCACGCACTTGTCTCAAACCTTGTGTAGCTATTGAATAATCTCTAATAGACTTGTTTATGTGTTTTATAACCCAATACAACTCACTGTTATTAATAACCAATGTATTAAAGTACGTTAGCATAGCTAAAAACAATAGGCTAATGTCTAATACAAGTGGCTAATTGATTGTTTACCTCAAATCAGCCAAGACCGGTTTGGAATCCAAATTTTTCCTCTTTTCAGTTTAGTAGTCATCCAAACCTTTTGCAATAAATATACTCTTTAAAACCTCTCTGGACCCACTCAAACTGCATTCAGCTCTTCTTTAAGGTAGAGCAGTCTTGTGGACATGGTTTAGGACACAGTATGACTTTCTATGAGCTGTAAAAATGAACTAAACTTCAGTGGGTAGCTGAATGCTGCCTTTTTACATAACATGGTCTGTTTTCACAAACGGCCTCAAGAGCAGGAGCTCTGATCTAGAATCAGCTTCTGGGAATCATACCAAGTCCTAAAGCACATCCACAAGTCTGCTCCACCTTTATGAAGAGCTAGATGCGGGTTGGGTGACCCCAGAGAAGTTGTGGGGATGTGTTTATGGTAAATGATTTTGGTGACTTTTGGCTTCTAGTGTTAGTGATTTTGGCCTCATACCTCCAGTTTTAAACTAAAGAAGCCAGGCTTGGCTCCAAACACTTCTTGGTTGGTCAGGCTGGGGTCAGTGAAACACTGTGTAGATTTAATGTTTTTTCCAAATCATCCCTTTAACTGACGAGCTGAGCTTGGTCGACCACTACATCCCTGTCTGTGCGCAGCATTCAAGTTATCACTGTTTTTGTTATTATTATCAGGTCCTTTCGGAGCTATCTGAGCAAGAATATCACCAAACTACAGCCTCATAGTACCCAACTTAAAGGAAGCTCTAAGAGGACAATGTAGATAGATGATGCGTGTGCTATATATATAGTGCATAAAAATTTGGGATGGCACTCTGAGCAATATAAAAGCCTGTGCGTAAATTACAAACAAGTGATTGTGGCTTTAATACACAAAGGCACCCTGCTTTAACACTTTACTTGCTGTTTCTGCAGAGTATGCCTTCAAGGCTATTGCCCAGAGCGGCCTGACCTCTGTAGGCATCAGAGGAACAGACTGTGCCGTGGTTGTCACACAGAAGAAAGTCCCGGTAAGGAAATGTTTTACCTGGTGCTATTTCTCAATTAGCCTATTTTTAGTTAAAAAGGCAGCATTCATAAGGCTACACAGCACCTACGTTAGCTTTTCAGAAAACTGACATAAATATTTGTAGACATTCTTCTTCCAGCAGTGAACAAAAGATGCCTTTATGGCAGGTGATGCTTGCTGGAATAAGCCTTTGTTAAAGTTTATGTAGGTTTATGTCAGTTGTCTTGACAGGCTTATGCAGGTGTTAAGTTGCCTTATGGACACTGGCTTCGAACACTGTAACAACATTCGAAAACAGATAACATGGTGTGTGTTCATTGCTCATGGGTGACTGAACAGTGTAGTGCATCAGTGTCATTGTGTGTGTGTGTGTGTGTGCGTGCGTGTGTGTGTGTGTGTATATGAGTATATGCTGCATTCATCTCTTTTCTCTTTCTCATCACATGCAGGATAAGCTTCTGGATGCTTCTACCATTACAAACATGTTCCACCTCACGCCGCGTATCGGCTGTGTGATGACTGGACATTATGGTCAGTATCTCATCTTACAATACTATGCACCCTTGAGTATATTGCTGTGTGTGTGTGTGCGTGTGTGTGTGTGTGTGTGTGTGTGTTTGTGATTTTCTGTCGTTATATAGTGCTTTTTACTGCCAAAAACACACACAGAGGAAAGCAGGGGCACTGATTGCTGAGGGGGGAAATTGAACATGGATGTTTTAGGTAGTTAAACAGGTAAAATGTGCTTTTGGCCACTCTTTCATATTCTCATATTGCAAGTGCGATCCATGAAGCCAGCCAACAAGGGAGTCTATTAGTTAACAGACTCAATTAACTAACACACTCGCAGCTCGCTTTCTTCTCTAAGCATGTTGTCCACTATGTTAGCACCAGTTTTAGATGTGCTGGACCTTCATGTGTCTTGGAGCAAGCACCTGCTGACCTTGACAAAATTGCACGATTGGTGGAGTCCTTGCTAGTAGGTGGGAATTAGATACAAATAAAATTGAGGTTCTTCATCCCTCCAAATAAATGTGCACTATACATTTAGAAAGTAGTTTTTCTTGTTTATTTCTCCTTATTCAGTTGCACCATCCTGTCTCCAAAGTTACAAGAACCCTTGGTTGACAAAAAAAGTTGTTAATCCATCACTCCAACCCCTCTGAAAAAAAGTAATTTTACCAGAAACGTTCAGAAATGCCACTAAATCCTAAAGCCATTTTTAAAGCCTATTTTTTAATGAAGGTACATTTTGGGCCCATTTTTCAAGTTCTCCTAGTTGGCTAAGCCCAAGAGCCCCCAGGAAAGGACCCCCTGCCCTTTTAATAAAAAAAAACTCCAGTGACAGCCTGCTTTTTGTTAATTCTTTGAATTTTTTGTACCTTGTTGGCTCTTCTACTTTGTGGTCAAAAATAAATGTACTAAAGTCACGAATAACTAATTCACTAAATTTACGATCCTTCTATTTAAAACTCTTCCTGGATGCGAGACACTTGCTCAAAAATGCATTGTTTATATTGCCTTACCTAAAGCAGTTTTATGAGGCTACGTGACACATATATAAGCCTTTCATAAGAAACATGAAGCTAAAAAAGTATTTACCAAGGCTTATCGTAAGAAGCGGCAGTTGCCAAAGTGCTTGCTGATGTGAAATCACATTAAAAGTGATGTAAACAGAGCTTGTAGTAATGAGCCTTTATAAATGTTTGTGTTGGCTTATGCCATTTGTCATGAAAGGCTTACGTCATGAAGCCCTAGCAATGCAACTCTTTGGAAGACTAATATACAAATATTGGGAGGCTGATAATCTGACGGATAGGAAGTTGCCCTAACGGAAGGTCATGGTTCAAATTCCAGGGCTGCTAGTGGACCACTGAGGTACTCTTGAGCAAGGTACTGTCCTCACACACTGCTCCCTGGGTGCCATGTTGGTGGCTGCCCACTGCTTCACTTGGGTAAACCAATGCAGAGAAAGAATCTGACATTGTTCACAGTGTGTGCTGTGCTGTGGTGTGTTCACACGTGACTATAAGGGCCACTTTACTTGGTTCAAATGAGTATTGAGGTATTAAGACCTCTGCCACCCTAATACACATACAAACCTTTGTGCACCACTGTGGACACATGCTTGCCACACACAATAAACCTTGCTCTTTCTCTCTCTCTCTATCTTTCTCATTCTCTCTTCCTCACACATATAAACACTCACACACACTCTCGCTGTTGTGCAGCGGACAGCCGTTCTCAGGTGCATCGGGCTCGCATTGAGGCCGGTGAGTGGAAGTACAAGTTTGGCTACGAGATCACGGCGGACATGCTGTGTCGGCGTATGGCAGACATCTCCCAAGTTTATACACAGAACGCTGAGATGAGACCACTCGGCTGCTGTGAGTCCACCTTTTACTCTTTATTCAGATCTGTATTGGGTATGTTTTATCTCCAAGCCACAAAATGTGTAGACTAAACTGTAACATACCTCATCAGCAAAGGCCTTTAAAGAGGACAGTTATTGTTACTATGTAGTATAAAAAGAATGTTGACCCAGAAAGCAATATTTTTTGGTATTTTACCTCAAAATATTTTTTTTGTATTTTAGAATGAACCAAAAAGTACTTTTTGTTGCTGCAGTTCTAAAAATAGCCAGCAGCAATGTCAGCCTAGCAATTTGCGCCAAATGTGCAATTGCAGCCTTTTTCTTTAGTATTGATTTCTCAGAGACACATATATGGTAAGGTAAGCTACCAAGAGTTGAGTGGGGGTCAGAGGAGCTGTTGGAGACTTATCTGACTATGAGAAGGACCACAAAAGGAGCATCAACACACAACAACTGTCCTAAGAGGCCCATAGTACTGGGTTCTGTATGACTGTACTCATGGCTTCAGCATGTCTTCACACCGCCTTTTTAATCCGAATGTTCTTGTGGTCCAGAGCTCTCTCACATGTAATTTCTCTGCATCTGGGCTCTTTTAGCTTTAGTGGCTTAAATGTTAATTGTAGAATATTTAGACCAGCCCAAAAAAGTATAAAGTATAGCTGGTTTAGTTTTGTCCAAGATTCAGAACATCTGCTAACTTGTTATGAAACATCTGCTAACTTGTTATGAAACATCTGCTAACTTGTTACGGATTATGAAAGCTGTAGTTGAGCAAGGGGCTACAATTACAGCCTCTAGCACAGGGGTCACCAACCTTTTTGTACCTGAGAGCTACTTCACGGGGACTGTGCCATGCCAAGGGCTACCAGTTTGATACACTAGAACAGAGTTTAGCTAAACTTATCTAAAGTTCATGTATAATGAACTTGTTTTATATTAAAATAGATATTGTCATTTTCAAATATATATAAATTCAAATGTGATTAAAGAAGAATAGCAACAGGATCAAATTAAATGTTAGATGCTGCTCACTGGTGAGTTATTTTTAGAACAGGTCCATGGGCTACTCATGTGGTCCTTGGGGGCACCATGTTGATGGCATATGCAGTTAATATATTGTTGCCCCCTGCTGGATGCATTTTTAACTGAACTACTGAAAATCATTTGTCAAACTTAAATGTTACTTTGATGATTTTAAGTTTGTAAAATGCTTTTTAGGTCAGCCCTAATTGTCTCTGTTCTTGCACCCTGTTAGAATTTACTGTTACCCGCAAATCACAGTTGTTTTGCTTGGTGGACTGTCTCAGGTATGATCCTGGTGGCGATAGACCCCCAGATGGGCCCCCTGCTGTATAAGTGTGACCCAGCCGGCTATTTCTGTGGATTCCGGGCCACGGCCGTCGGGGCGAAACAGACCGAAGCCAACAGCTACCTGGAGAAAAAACTCAAAAAGCGACCGGAGCTCACCTTTGACAGGACGGTAGAGGTAGGCCAGTTCATACACTGAGGTCAACCAAACCAGCAATCAAACAAACAAGAATCGACCCTTTTTGCACTTTTAGTATGGACAACAGATCTTTCTGTGCTCCTACCAGATGGCGATCTCCTGTCTGTCGTCCGTCTTATCGCTGGACTTCAAGTCCAGTGAGCTGGAAGTGGGTGTGGTTAGTAAAGACAACCCCAAATTTAAGTAAGACGCCTGCTTTTGTGTGTGCAAGTGAAAAATGAACAAATAAATGAATGGTATAAAATGCATAAGTAGACATCTCTCTTTCTGTTTGTCGCTTTGTTTCTGTTTCTCGTTCTGCCCCCATTTTCTTTCTCCCATTCTCTTTCCCTTTCTCTCTCTTTCTGTTTCTCACTCTCTCTCTCCACCTCTCTCTTTCCACTGCTTTCTCCATCACTCTGTCTCCCTCTCCACCTCTCTTTCTTTCTTTCTCCCTTTCTCTCTTTTTTTCTCTTTATCTCACTTTCTCACTCAGAACTCTAAGTGAGGCGGAGATTGAGGTTCACCTGGTGGCGATAGCCGAGAGGGAGTAGACAGGTGTGTCCGCTGGGCATGTGGACACGCCCCCTGTCATCAGAAACCACACCCACACCAGGGCGGAGTTGGACTGTCACCATGTTTGAATCTGCTGATTCAATATAACTCTTTTTAGCTTTCTGTAATAATTTTCTACTAGAAACACACTCACACAGTGTTGTACCAGATAAGATTAAGTATCTGTTACCAGATAACCAGCAGGATGATTTTTTTAAAACTAATAAAACTCAACAAATAAATGAACCAGTAGTGATTCTGTTCACATTATCCTTCATCTTTTCTGCATTTTTCACTTGTTTGTGTTGTTTTATATGTCAGAATGACAAGTCTTACATCACTGATTAAAGAGGAACTCCACCCATCATTTACAAACGGACTGGTTCAGAGAGGGTTTGGTGTGAAACAGTTCATTGTAGAGACTTTGTAGATATTTCTTTGCAGTGGTGAATGAAACCAGACGTCTCTAACACAAATACAGCCATTTTATAAATGAAAAACTGTGTTCATGTGAAATGTTGTTGAATCCTGGCAAATTTTCTCAAAACCTTCTCAAAACAGCGTCTCAGATATGTGGCAGCACATTCATAATCTTTTAATGGAAGTGATGGAGTTTTAGAGGAGACATCTTGTTCCATTCACCACCACTGTGAACAGTTCTGACTTGGTGAGAGTGTTTCACCCCAAACCCACTCTGAAGCACTCTGTTTCCATCTTACAAACTAAATTATGAGCAATTTTTAAAACGGAAATCCCCAATATTTCAAAAGGCAGTCACTCATTTTTTATCCACTGTGCAGTTCATGCTCTGAACACGTAGTGGCGCCAATTCACTAGATTTAACTACATGCAAAAATATTTGCTTTGTATTGTGTAACCTTGTTTTCCAAACTCATTTATTTTCTGTTCCACTACATTTGATATTTTTGAAAACGCATTTGAAAACACATTTATTTTGACAGATAAAAATTATAAAAAATGAAACTTATAAAAATAAAATAAAATAAATAACATTAAGACAAAAAATAATGAACTGTAAATGTTAGATTTTTCCTTGAAAATATATGTATGTATTATGATCTATTCTATATATATTTAGTAGTGCAGTGGCGTATACAGCGGGAGACATCACCAACACCATCATCATCAAAACCAACTCCATCATCATCACCAACACAATCATCATTGCCACCACCATTATCATCATCGCCAACACCATCATTACCACCACCATCATCACCACCATCATCACCAACTCCATCATCATCATCACCACCATCATCATTCTGTGAGATCAGAGCAAAGAGCAAGAATATATAATACACCCTAGATAATATCAAATACAGTGTGCACATTAATGCATGTGTATTTATGCTCACATTTCTTTTTTTAGTTCACCTTTACCAAGGTCTCTGTGTATTTTAATGTGTGTGTGTGTGTGTGTGTGTGTGTGCATGCTGGGCTGCAGGATTACAGCCAATCTGTCTGCTGCCCTGCAAACTGCTGACCAACAGTCCACCAGATTAACACAGAAAGAGAGAGAGAGAGAGAACCCGAGAAAAAGAGAGAGATGGAGATAGAGGGGCAGAGAAAGAAAAGAAATATACAGTTTTACATGAAAAAAATGTGTATATTACTATATTTGTCCATACAACTAGACACAAAAAATATTTTCAATATTTATTAAAGATTTTATTTCTTTGGGAAGGTAATATTAAGAATGAACCCACTGTAATGACCTGTTTACAAGAATATCCTTATCTTCCTGTGAACATGATCATATGAAATGTTTCGAATATTCACTTGCTACCTCATTCTGGGTATTATTTTTAATACATTAAATCTGAATAGGATTTTTCAATAATAAATTCTTGGTGCTAATTCCATTATTTATTCAATGGACGAATTCTGGAAAGTTCTTTTTTTAGAGCTTCATGGTCAGATGAACCATCCGCAGCTCTGTTTGATATTTCATAAAACAATGTACAGTATTTTGAGTTGAGAAAGAACATTTTTTTCAGGAAGAAAGACAGACATGCAGACTGACAGACAGGTCTAGAGAGAGACTGAGAGGGAGATTAATTGGGAGACAGGCTGGTAGTGGAGTTGGGTAAAATGTGTGTGTGTGTGTGTGTGTGTGTGTAGATTAGTGTAGCCAGTGAGGCATGGTGATTAGTACAGCATAGTGCACAAAGGGATTAACCTTGTTCAGCCATGAGCTGAACCTGCGGCACAGCAGTCATGCTGGAACACACACACACACAAACACACACACACCTCGGTACCAGTCAGTAACTAAGACTCTTGAGGACATCACCTCATAAACACTTGTTGCTGTGTGTAAGTGTATGTGTCTGTGTGTGTCTGTGTATGTGGCTCTGTGTGTGCATGCCAAAAAA
>JBBPCY010087338.1:0-23629 GCA_037974405.1 Brachyalestes nurse
TAAACACTTGAAATATATCAGTCTGTGTGGAATGAATGTATACATTATACAAGTTTCACTTCTTGAATGGAATTAGTAAAATAAATTAACTTTTTGAAGATATTCTAATTTTATGACCAGCACCTGTAGTAACAGTGCCATACCTGGAGGGACAATAACACGCCTGCAGGGGCAGCAACATACCTGCACTGCAGGGTAACAAGCTTGACAGTAATGCTGCTGTAGTGGCACTTACACACCTGCAGTATCTGTAACACACCTGTAGAGGGAGTATGACATCTGTGGTGTCAATAACATACTTGCAGTGTTAGTAACACCTGTAGTGGGAGTAACATACCTGTAGTGGCAATAAACAACCTGCACTGCAAGGCACCAAGCTTGAAATTATGGTAACGCACCCACAGTGAAGTTACGTACCAGGCAGTAACACACCTGAAGCAAGTTTAACACAACAGTACTGATGGTAATGCCCCTGCAGTGGCAGTTACATACCTGCAGGGGCACTAACACACCTGTAGAGAGATAAAACATTAATGGTGACAGTAAAACATGTAGTCACATTTCCTGCAGGGACAGTAATGCTGTATACAACACACCTAAATTCAACACAACTGCAGTGACAGTAACACACCTGTAGGGACAGTACAACACCTATAGAGAAGGTAACACACCTGCGAGCTTGCTTGTTCTTGCGATACATTCTCCAGGTATAGCAGAGGATGAGGATATAGCAGGTAAGGATGAGGGGTAAAGGAAGGAAAAAGGATGTCATGGTCTGGTAGAGAGTGTACCTGTATGCAAGCATGCACACACACGCACGCACACACACACACACACAAACGCATACACACATACACACATACACACACACACACACACACACACACATAATAAATAAAAACAACGCAACACCACTTATATAGACAACATGGCCCTCATTAATACTGCCTATTAATATTGCTTATAAACAGTTAGAGTTCAACAGCTGATGTACAGTTAGAGACTGCGGTCCATCTGTTGAAATTCAATCTGACCTGACCATTTCATTACAGTTGCCATGGCCACATGTACATGTACCATCCACCTGATCTAGCAGCACACGTGTAAGTGAATAAAATCTATTATGAAAAGATCAGTGTTCTTCACAGTTCTTCCACAAGTAATGTAATTTATTAATGGTAGGCTATGGTTGCTAAGCAATGGATGAACAGCACAAGAACAATTTGTTAAATAACAAGGACTTTAACAATTAGATGTGGTTGAACTGGCACATTTAGCTGAGTCATTTTTGCACCTCTGCAAGAGAGGAGAATAAGAGGTCTCTCACCACAGCACCTCTCTGGGGGACACCAGGTTCAACGAGCAGCTCTCCAGCCCGTCTCTGAAGCGGATCACCTTAGAATGGAGCCAGGCGGGCAGCACCATGATGAAGGATGTTACCCACACAAAAAGATTAATACGGATCGTCCTGGACCTCGTGCGGAGGCTCATCAGACGGAAAGGATGAACCAAAGCCAGATATCTGCAGCAGCATTGAAGGACCAGTTGAGTGAATTAATTACTTTATGCACCATTTGAGTAATGTGCATATGGAAGCATTGCTAATAGAATGAAATGCTCTGTAGAAGCCATATTTGAGCCTACATGTACGATTCCCGATGCCAGTCATCAACTAGAGGGTACAAAATCCCTCAAGTGTGGGCTGTCAAGCAGTGGAACTCCATTATCTAAAGCGATGAAGCTCCATCCAAAACCTTTGGGAATTTGTGATTCAACACTAGTTATTCAACATCAGTACCTGACATGTTGCAAAAAATAATTTCACAGAACATGGGCACCAGAAGCACATTTAATACAGGGTTCTACGTCTCTGCTGTTGTCCGGGAGGGGAAAAGTGGAGGGGGATAAAACGATTGATTTTGAAAAGTGAGGGGGACACTTCCCCCCTGCTATAATTGGTTCTGGCGCCCATGCCACAGAACACTTTATGAATCAATCATTTACACTCACTGACCACATCATTTGGTATCCCAACCATGTCCATTTTTCAGCCCCGCTCACCATATTGGTGCACTTTGTAGCTTTTTGGGTGGCGGATCATTTTCAGCAGAGCAGAATAACACACTGATTAAAAATATCTATCCAACAGCATCCTGTGGTCAAAACCTGAGCACTGATGTAAGGAAGAGAGGGTCACTAAAAGAAACTGGGCAGCAACAGAGAACTATCATCTCTAACTTCTGCAGGGTGGGCTGAGAGGTATATGTGACTAATGGCGTGGACAGTAAGTGGACTCAGCATTTAAAAGTTCCAGCAGCACTGCTGTATGTACTGGAACACACAAACACACACTTACACACACACACACACACACACACACACACACACACACACTCTTCTGCATCTATATGACTGCCATGTTGAGTTTGATCTATCGTTCGAATAGCATCTACTCACTGACAACGAGGACAATGAGAGTTAAGTGTACTTAATAAAGTGGCCAGTGGGTGTATATCCTCTATTAAAAATTCCTCTGGTCAAAAACATACCTCCAGTGTACAAAATTATCAGATGCCATAGAATATTAAACACATGCTAAAGCAACTAGAAGAATATATGATTAGAGAAGCATGCTTATCTATGCAGGACTATAAATTATGAAATATCACACATAATTAATGTATTCATATTTCCAGAGTATCCATGTACATGCATGTATATGCAATCATGACTTACTAAGTATTTACTCTGTGATGCATTTCCCTCAGCGGCCTCACTGAAGTCTATTAGACTGTATAGGCTTCGCTTAGAATTCTGAAACGGCTGTCTGACTGCTGGCAAGCAGCCAAAGCTGATTGCATATTAGATGTTCAACAGTGTATTGGGGTATGCTTTCAAGTGAACATTGCATTTAATTGACCAAATTTGCCTCCCGAATGGCATCTGTAAGCTTCTTGATATTGTGGTCTTTTATAATTTATAGTCTTGATAGAGTTTTTTTTATTTTTTATTGCCATTCTTTAGTCATGCGATTAAAACTTAACGCAGCTAAATTATTAGCAATGTCCTGGTGCACATTGACATTACTAAGGATAAATTTGTTAGCATCATGGAAAACTTCCACTGAAATGTATCCTCAGCCCAAACAGATGGTAGTGCTTGGGCTTTGTCGACTTTTAAAAACAATGGCTTCTTTTCATGTAATGATGAGATTTTGATCAATCAGAAACCAATGACACAGTCAGCTCGGCTGGGGACCACTTTTGGCCGTGCCATCGAGCAGCACGGGTTCAGTTTGGATACTTCATTTGTAATGGAAAAACATTTGTTTGTGGTATCATGTACCAGTGGACAAGTGCCATAAATTGGTCAGAAAATCTGTAAACGTCAAAAAATGAGAAGATTGAAGTGAATCAGCTGTCCTGTTTCTCCAATTCCTGCTCATTCTCTCCATATCTCCTGCTCCCATCCTCCCCTCAATTCCTCTGCATTTTTCTGAGTCTGGAGAGGAGCATGAGCAATGGAGTGGGGAAGACAGGAACATTTTCTGATTTCAAGATTAATGCAAGCCAAAGTAAAATATAGGTTCCAGCAGAGCTTCCAAAATTCATGCGCCTGAATTTGAAGCTTTGGAATCTACGCATCATGATGCACTGATGCATTTTAATTTAAATTTTAACACCTTTTTATGTTGGTTTTGGTGACCTTTACTTTACAGATTACAGCTAAATCTTTGGTAATTAAACAATAAGGCCTAGATTAGCAATCCCCAGATGTGGGATATTATGTGCAGATGACCTTAGTTCCTGATTATTTGGAGGCATTTGTGCCCTGACAGGAAATTCCTGTATTATTGGGTACAGCATTCAGTGTTCATCGCACCGTGAGACGTACTTATCCGAAAGGTCAGCAGGCATGAAATGAAGCGGACTGATAGAGAACTAAGTCACACAAAACAAACAAACAAATAAGTGACTTTTCATTCACTCCTATGGCCTCTGGGAAAAGGGCAGCCTAACCTGAAGAGGTTTCCAGGGGATTTCTTCTCACTGGGATTAGTCCAGCATCCAAGAACTCAATGTCTTTTATCTGTACTCGTCTTGGAAAGTATCAGCTTCCGCTTTTACCTCTTCGGTGCTGAAAGATTTCACTTAATGCTTTAAACTCAACTGCTGCCTCTCTTAACAGCATATCGCAGCCCACCTCGCAGCATGGTTAGATCTTAAAGATACTGAAGGTTAGATCTTAAAGGTTATATCTTAGATCTTAACCACAGATTAGATCTTAAAGATACACAAGATGTAAAAATGTTTGGAGAGTCTATAATCTTCGTGCAAGGTTTTTGGAACATTGCAGTGAGGATTTGATTGGATTCAGCATTAGTGAGGTCAGGTACTGATGTAAGTTCAGTTGTTAGTTGTGGAACCCAAATGCCACTCCAACTCATCCCAAACATACAGAATGGAGCTCCATTACTCTCCTGAGAATGCAGTTCCACAAGCCAATACACAATGCACATACATACATACCAAAAAACACAAAAACATATGTTTACATACAAATATATATATATATATACTGTAATCCCCCACTTTGTTGTGTTTTGGTTTTTAAAAAAATGCTTTATAGAGTAAACCCTAAATATGCCCCCAAATATGCTCCCCAAACACTTTCATTTCATTTTAAACTCAGTTTAATACATTACCCTTAACGAAAATGTAAAGATAAACCCATATGCATACTGTACAGTTTACACTAACCTCCCGCAGTGCTAGAATGTAAATACCGATATTACCCCTGTGCGGACTGCACTGTAATTCATGCAGGGGCGTTTTCTTTGGTATGCGCTGTCCTTTTCTTTTGTATAAGCAGGGTAAACATACTGAATGTTCTGGACTTTTCCAGAAGAGAGAGTCAGAGAGAGAAAGGGAGAGAAAGAGAGAGAGACAGAGAGAGACAGAGAGACAGAGAGAGAGCAAGAGAGAGAGAGAGAGAGAGAGAGATTTAAATTCAGCACGGCCGAATCGACAGATTGCCAGTCTGCTCCTGTATACATTTTCGTTAAGTTTCTCTCTCTCGCTCTCTCTCTCTCCCTTTCTCTCTCGCCCGAGACAGCCGTTCTGCCATGCACCAGGCGGCCGTTCTGGACTTTTCCAGAATGCACAGATTCCCTGAATTTATATTTGGATTACTATTTATGTTATTAGTAAATTATATATTTTTAATCATTTAGAACTAAAATCCATAAAAAAACATATTGCCATGAAAAAAAAAATTGTGAGAATATTTGCGGTTTCTGCATTATTGTGGAGATTTCCGCGTAATGTGGAGAGTTCGGTTCACTGTTTTGTTAAGTGTACAGTTATATTATACTCATCATATAATTATTATTTTTATAGGTTATGCTGTTTCTACTTTCTTCTCTTGTAAAGTCCTTGTTGTTGTAACAATGCATTATCTTCTCATTTCTTATCTTCATGCTGGGGGGAATAAAACTTGTGTTCCTGCTTGGAATGAAACCCTGCAGCCACACCCACCTGGTGACCCCTGTCCTTGCATACTTCTAGCGTCCAAACCTTTGATGGCTAATGTCATAAATTATGGTGAGAACAGAAAAATCAATACAGCTAGTCTTTCACTGCTCCTGTTAGTGTGATGAATATGTGGTGAACTGACCCACCTGTCCAGGCTCATGGCGGTCATTACTGCAGCACATGCCACCTGGTTGCAGTTGTCCATGGAAGTGATGATGGTGCAGAGAGTGCTGCCAAAAACCCAGTGCCCCCCACGTGCCCATTGGTAGATGAGGAAAGGCATCACAGTCACATGGACGAGGTCAGCTATGGCCAGATTGCCCACATAGACATCCGGCACAGTCTTCTTATTGGACCTGAAAAAGCCCACAGTTGTGGATAAGGCTGTGAAAGAATGGATTGATAGATATGGTCGAAACAATCAAAATGACCACTCATAAGACTAATAACTGTGAGATATGAGAGGGGCCGATTTTTAAAAGAGATGCTAATTGCTGGCAATATAAACAATATTAGACAGGGCAAGACAGGGGTGGAGCTAGAGGGAAAAAACAAAAACAAGGGGCGTGGCCAAGAATCAAAACAAACAGAAAGCACATGTTAAACAAAAATAAAGATGGCATGACAGAGGCAGAACAGAGCAGGCAAGACTGATACAGTTATATATGAAATATGTTACAGATATAAAGAGGCATCCTTCCCTGCTAAGTATCTTATTTGATGTGTTTTATGGAAACCAGAGTTGGGGCCATTCATGAATTGAATTGAGAATGCATGGTAAATTCCAGTTCACTTCCTGGAATTAGAATTAGAATTAGAACTGCATGCAGCTAAAAGGAAGTGGAATTGGAATTGAACTGGAATGTCTGGAAACAGAAATAAAATTCCACTTCCTAAGAACTTGACTTGATGTGTTAAATAGTCTACAGTACATTAATTATTATAGAATAGAATAGAATAGAATAGAATTCTTTATTGTCATTGGGTATAAAAAACAACGAAATTCTCTGCAATCCCATTCAGTGCAAAGTAAAAGAGAGCTGAAAGTTTAAGAACAATTTTAAGAGAAATAAAATAAATATAATATATACAGAACAGGTGCTATACAAAACAAGCAATCTACTTTATATAAAAATAAACAAGAAACGTACGATTAGCAGCATTTGCATTTGACCATGAAAGTTAAAAGTTTTTGTATTTTACAGTGATTAATCCCCAGAGTATTATACGGTAGTAAAATGTATTGCACAATAGAATCATGTATTAATACAACAGCTCTGGCGTATGTGCTGTTTCTCAGTCTGTTTGTTTTAGTTTTCATTGTCCTGTACCGCCTTCCTGAGGGTAACAGCTGGAACAGGTGATGTGCTGGGTGGGATGTGTCCTTCAGGACGCTGCATGCTTTCTTGAGGCAACGGGACCTGTACAGCTCCTCTGGGGAGTGGAGAGCACAGCCAATGATCCTCTTGCTGTGTTGTTGGTTTTCCAGGAAAAGGCCTTCACCCAGGTGCAGGCCCAGGAACTTGAAGTCAGAGACCCTCTCCACACAGTCCCCATTAATATGTATGGGCTGAGGGTCAGATTTGTTCCTTCTGAAATAAACAATTATTTCCTTGGTTTTTGTGATGTTGAGGACCAGGCTGCACCATGATGACAGTTTTTCCACTTCGTCCCTGTATGCAGACTCATCTCCCCCCATGATGAGCCTAACCACAGTTGTATCATCCGCAAACTTCACAATAATGTTATTTAGGTGGATGGGGGTGCAGTCGTGAGTGTATAGAGTGTACAGTAGGGGACTCGGCACACATCCCTGAGGGGAGCCGGTGTTGAGGCTGAGTGCTGAGGACAGGTGGAGTCCTACTTTGACTCTCTGTGGGCGGTCACTGAGGAAGTCCTTGATCCTCGAGGCCAAAGTCATGCAGTTTGGTTACCAGCCTGGCAGGGATGATGGTATTAAAAGCCGAGCTGAAATAAATGAAAAGAAGCCTGGCATAACTGTCCTTTTGTTGTAAGTGGGTTAGGGTTGTAAGTGGGCTACGGCTATGGCATCCTCTGTTGATCTGTTCTCCCTGTATGCAAACTGGTGGTGGTCAAATGTGGTTGGGAGTCCTTGAATGATGTGACTTCTGACCAGTTTCTCAAGACACTTTGAGATGACTGGAGTAAGAGACACTGGCTGGAAATCATTTTGGCACTTGATGGTGGTTTTCTTTGAAACGGGGATGAAGGTAGAGGACTTCAGGCAGGGTGGGATGGTGGCCTGTGTTAAGGACAGGTTGAATATTTTGTAAAGACCCCTGTGAACTGATCTGCACAGTCCTTCAGCACACTTCCAGTGATGCTGTTGGGTCCTGCTGCTTTCTTGGGGTTTACTGTCTTTGTACACACCTCACATCATGCTCCTCGACAGTGAAGATGTGGCTGATGTTGGCTGGTGTATGTGATGTAGCCGCTTCTGGTGTTTTCTGTTTGAAGCGGGCGTAGAAGCATCGCCATCCGTAGCGTTGGATCTGGATTTGTAGTTGGTGATATTTTGGACTCCTCTCCACAACTGCCTTGAATTGTTACTGTGGAGGTGGTCCGCAATTTTATTTTTGTAGTCCAGCTTGGCCCCTCTTCAGGTTTGCCCTGGCTGCACTGTACAGTTCCACGTCACGAGACCTGAGGCATTTCTTTCCCTCAGCAGGGTCCTGACCTCTCTTGTCATCCAGGGTTTTTGACTGGCATACACCCGGATACATTTTTCGATAATGATGGTGTCTGAGCAGTGCTCAATGTAAGAGAGTATGGATGTAGTGTACTCCTCCAGGTCCAGAGATTCAAATTTGCTCCAGTCTGTAAACTCAAAACAGTTCTGCAGTTGCACGGAGGCACCTTCAGGCTGTTTTCACCGTTTTGAAGGTGAAGGGGGGTCTCTTTTTCCTGAGGGGGGTAAAGCTGGCAGCATAAACAGGGATATGTGGTCTGACTGGCCCAGTTGGGGTCTTGGTATGACCCTGTATTCCTGCTTGATATTGGAGTAGACTTTATCCAGCAGGTTATCCCCACGTGTAGCACATTTCACATGGTGATGGAGTTTAGGGAACACAGCTTTAAAGTCTACATGATTCAGGTCACCCGCTATTGTGTGAGCTGCCTCCGGGGTTTTTGTTTAGCTCTGTGCTTATGAATCACATAAATCATAAACATAAAAAAGAAACACTGAAGCAAGAGTAATGTATGTTTTATACACTAAACATGTTAATTTCACAAATCAATGTTATGAATAAAAAGTCAAATAAATTAGAGTTAGAATAAAAAAGCATTTCCCTGAGTTCCGTGGAAGGTGAAGTTCCTGACCACAAAGAATAAATGAAATCCAATTAGGATTCATTTTGCATGTTGCAATTATCACACTGAACTGGTAAAAAATATACTGGTATTAACAGTAAATTTAGATACATACCACCAGTAACAGTCATGCATTACTTGGTATTTATAGGGCACCGTGATTAAAATTCAAATGTATTTCCTTAATTGTAATCCCAAATATGTGCTCAGAAACAGCAATACCTCCTGACATTCCAATTTAATTCCAGTTCAGTGCCCTGTGGTGGCTGTTGAATTCCATTTTTTTGTTTGAATTGGAATAGTTTAGGGAATTCCAGAATTGACCCTAACCCTGATGGAAAACACTGTCGGTGATCACACCTTGGTGCATTCATTCAGAATAAAGTGAGAAGTTTGAGAGGCTTAAGCTTTGCAGACACATGCACTCAGATGTCTGAGCTTTTTTCTGAAGTCTAAAACATTTTAACGTCTGTAATTTTAAAAAGGCCCATTTTGTGAAAGGCCTGGCATTGAAATGCTCTATTGGAGGAGATTGATTTATCTGATTTCTGTATGGATTTTCCTTTGCTTTTTAAAACCAGGCCTAAATTTGTCAAAGAAGCGTGGTGCTGGGAGACTGCCATCTGTGACGATGACAGCAGAGATAAAGACTCAGCAGTAGCTCTGACCTCAGACACATGCTGAAAGACACTTCTCATCAAAAGAACACCATTTTGAGTGTGAAAATCAGGCTTGTGCTAATGAAAAAACCAAAACAGGCTGTAACATGGACAGAAAATGCATGCACAGTTCGGTCAGCTGGTCATTGTTTCAGAAATTCTTTTTTTTATACAGGTTAGAATGTCTTGGGTTGTTATTTACAGCGCTATCTCTTCATTACTGAACTTTCGTTTTTTCTTATGTGTCAAGCTTGTTTGCCATTTTGTCCCACCTTTTGAAATGCTGCTCACACAATCACGATGTGGGTCAGTGTGGGTTATCTGTTCAGCCTTAGTAAATCAAATGTCATTATGAGCACATATTTCAGTTGCATCACTGCACAAATTACACTGTACTTGTGCTCGTCCAAACATCTGGCCCAGAATGTCCATAGCTTTTCAAACTGACTTCAGTAAAAGCTGGCATTTTCTTGGTCAATTTGAGTTTATTACTGCTGGAAATCTCCAATCTGAACTCACCCAGAGGTCAGGTACACATGTCCACCCTTATGAAGCCAACATTCTCACTCAGTTACTGAACAAAAAGCTCATCGCAACCACACCAGCTGAAAACACTTTCATTATAGGAGGACTGAGAAATGCTGAACAACTGACTGCTGGAAGCTGAAGGGATTTTGTTTTCGTAGGATTTTTAGTTCAGTTTGGATAGCATAATAAAGACTATGCAGTTGTATTACTGTAAAGTTACTGTAAACTAGAGCTGTCAATATATCTCTACTAAGTGCAATAATTTCTCCAAACTATCGTTTTTGTCAGTAGATTTCACTTGTGTTACTAATATACAGTATTTATACCCAGAATTTGTGTTTATGGCAAAGTGTATCTTTTTTTCTTTTTATTTAGATTTTATTTAGACTTTATATTTTATATTGTTCTTGTCTCTGTGTCTCTGTGTGTCTTTGAAGTCATTACAATTTCATCCGGGATCAATAAAGTTTTCTGATTCTGATTAGTGATATTTTGAATACAATCATACAAATGTTATGTCCATTTTCAGCAGCTGCTCTTTCTGTTTAGTTATGCAGACTTTTATTTTGACAAGTGGTTTAAGTTAAGTTATTGTGTGTGTTCATTTGTTCTTGGTTTAGTTCTGTTGGGTATTTAAGCTTCTTTGTTTTGTGGAACCGGTGTCGGTCCACCATCACACTAATCCTTAGGCTAGTACAACTTTCTGTTGGTGATCCAGTGTGGTCTTTTATTGGGTATAGGCCCTTGTGCCTTTTTGTTTTACCCTTTTGTAAGGTTTTGTAAAAATGGAAACCTACATCTGCGCCTCCTTCCCTTCTTCTGCATCTCGGAGGCGAGGTGGATCACTGCGCCCCTGTCTCCAGTCCACTGACCAGCTGCCCAAAAAGTCTGTGACTTCCTCCGGGGCTCATCCACCCTGCCCACGCCGGGTCAGAGGACCCGGGTCCCTATTCCTGCAACTGCTTCAAAGGTGGCACACCTGGTTCGTTTTGTGAAACGGCAGCCTCTGTTCCCGTGAGTGAATAGGCAGCCTGTGCCCGAAACTGCAGCCCTTGTTCGTGATGCTGCAGTCCCTGTTTGTAATGCTGTAGCCATTGTTTGTGACGCTGCAGACCTTGTTTGTGGCACTGCAGTTCCTGTTCATGATGTTGCAGTCCCTGTTTGTCATGCTGCTGCACCTGTTTGTGACACTGCAACCCTTGTTTGTGATGCTGCAGCCCTTGTTTGTGACACTGCAGTCCCTGTTCATGGTTCTGCAGTCCCTGTTCATGACACTGCAGCTCCTGTTCCCATGGCCGAAGCTGCAGCCCCTGTTCGTGATGCTGAAGCCCCAATTTGTGATGCCCACGTCCCGAAGCAGGAATTGCGTCATTGCAGCAGGAATTGCGTCATTGGTGGGGGGGCTTTTTTTGAGGGGGTGTAGTAGGGGATCTGCAGGTGGGCCCCGAGGGGTCCTTCAGGGGGCATGGACACTGAGGACATGGAGGCTTTTATTTTGACATGAAGCCTCCTTTTGTGACAAGATCAACAACTTCTGTGCTTGTTTTGGCCTGGACAATAAGAGACCAGCCATTAAGCACCTGCTCCATAGCTGACAGGAAGGCTCTGCAATAGGTTATGTCCCGCTCCTGGACATCACTGACCTCCAGTATACATGGTGTCTACTGCCTTCTTGCATAATTGCCAGGGACACTTAACATCTAATCATTGTTTGCCCACCTCCCATCAGAGAGGTGGTACAGGAGCCATAGATACCACAACAGCATTCTCATGAATACAATTCCAACTCTCAGACCCAACACTAGCCACCCCCTACCCTCATGCTTCTTGTATGTGTTCATTACAGTTATCACACCTAATATTAATCCCTTATTATCTACCTTGTAATCACAATGCTCTCCACCACATTTTGCATGTTAGCTGTGTTTTTTAATTTTTATATTACATAACCCATCCACTCATCCATTTCCTGAGCCACTTATGGGGTGCGGGAGCCCGTCTCAAGGCACAAGGCGATCATGCTCTGCACAGAAGGGACCCCAGGTATTATATAACCATGTGTTACAAATACTCTCACATGTTAATTTTGGCTCCTCAGCACTCTGGTTAGATGCAAAAATGCATTCTGTGGTTTTTGTGCTTTGTGCAATGACAAAGTGGAATCTAATCAAATCTAGCTGAAAAATACCCTGAAAAAAGTATTATGACAAAACCTCTAAAGTGATGACATTTTCCACCTGTAGGCCTTTTGTGTGTACACAATGCACATTAAACGTACGTACATAAAGCATTCACTGCTCAACCTTAAAACTTAAAAGTGCACATCTTCAATATGTTCAGCCTTGTGTAAAACTTATTTGTAGATTCATATTGTTTTTATTTATTTAAATTTACACTGGTATCCACACTAAGCAAAAATCCATGCACATAACACACTTGGGAAAAGTTTGAGTTTGCATTGATGGATCAACATTTGGCATGTTTGGACAAAGCCAGTGATCCATTCGGTTTCAATTAAGATATGTCCTTGCTCCCAAATCTTCTACACAGTTGTGATGGTGTTTCACATGAGTGGCCGCCTGCTCAACCCAAGGGAAAAGGGCAGCAGGAGTACCAACAGAATACACCTAGCCCACATCCCCCCATCCCCAAACCTTGCTCTCCTGGGAATCAGTTTCTTAATAAGAAATGATAAATTTACACCGTGAATAGAGTAGGGAAAATAAGTACCACTGGCGTGACTCCAGAAGGAGAATACTGCAACTGATAAAGCTCCACAGCTATTGATGGATTAAATCTGACAGATTATAGAAGAAGCTGCCAGAGGAGCTTCATAGGCTTATTACAGATCATTTAGCAGGAAACATGTAGCAGTACTCAGCTTGAACAAGCAGAGTGCTCTGTTTTCATGCCCCCAAATTGTTCTGACACCACTTTTCCTTTTCCAAAAATTAAACTTCCTTTGCTGGTACCATGTCAGATCTTTCTCATTAAGAATCACTAAGCTTTAAATTGAGCCAACTGAAGACCTGCAAACGATCCACTGAAAAAAAAACACCATTTGTAATGGAGAACTGGTCCAAAGACAGATTTGAACTCCACTTGTGGAGCTCTAAAGTCTAGGATTCAAACCACTGTATCATGTGCTGAGGGTAGTGCCCAATTGCAGAACGAACTAGCTACTTATTTATACTGTTATTTATACTGTTTATAATGGGGCTAAAGAAGTGGTTTAAGGCCTAGAGAGAAAAAAATATTTAATTTAGGAGTGAAGGAGTAAAAAAACAAACAATAGACCCTTACTAGACCCAAACCCACCATGTTGACCAACCAGCAAATTGTCTTCCCAGCTCAAAGTCGAATAAGGAGAATATGAAACAAAAAACACCAAACACAAAACAACAAAGTTTTACTTCTTTTTAGTAATTAATTTTTATTGATTGCCACCAAAACTGAAAACACAATAAAGTTTACTGGCTCGGTTAGAGACACATGTAGCAAGATGAACTTAAGACTGAACATCTGAGCAACCAGCTCTTATGTAGATCATTCACAGGTGGAGCTGGTTGCCACTTATTACAAAGTGGCCACACTCTGGTACCTTATGGTGGCGGGTCATGGTTGTGGCAGTTGGCCCCTTATGCCAGAGCTGTTGTTGATAATATGAAAAAGAAAAAACTGTCAACAAATGTTTCTGGTGAAGTGTTTTTCATTCACATTTTCAAAGCAGCATCCATCCTACAGTGAGTAAACTTCAAAGCCGAACATGAAGAGGGCAGCAGTTTATCTAAAGGGTCCTTTTTGCAGGCTTCATTTTGCATACACCACTTTCTGAAAGATCAGTAAATCCCTTCCTCATCAACAAATACGGTCACCACAAGTTATTGCAAGAATGACTTACCTTTTCAACACAAGCACAATGTTACGGTCGACCAACTGAAATCCTAGTGTCAGTTCTGAAGCAGCAGAACTGTCAGTAAATGGTAGCTTTCCATATATGTATTTTTTTTTTCAACTATTTATATACATATCAAATTTATATATATATTTATATACACATTTTTTGGTGGAAGTTCCACTGCTCATTGATTGCTAGCAACCCAACACAGAGAGCCAACAGTTCCCAAGATAATAAAACCACAGAGTTTTGCTGAAAAAATAAAAATGATTTGTTTGATTATATCTTTTAAAAATATCAGAGTCACTTTTCATTCTGCCCGCAGAATTTCCAAGAGAGGGCCTGTGTCACGTCGTGGTGTGCTCGGGGAGTGAGGCGAGGCGCAAGACGCAGGTTCCAGTGATGGTTTTTAATACAAAAAAAATACCACAGACTCAGTTCAGACAATAACTATAAACAAAAAGCAGGCTCGAGGACCTTTAACTCAAAACATAACTACATAGAAGACACAGGAGGACCGGGAACGTGAGGGATAGTTTAAGGGTTGACCAAAGAACTTAAATACTAAACATACTTAGACACAAACCAATCAAAAACCCCAATCACTTAATCTAAACACAAGCCAGCTGACACAGTGACATAAGACACAACAAACACCCATAAATTCAAACTAAAAGTCCCCTTTATACAAAACCTCAAAACAATAACCCCTGTGGACGTCACAGCCTGCTTAAAGAGGCTATTTGATATTAAACCTATATGTTATGAGGAGGTTCTGTAGATCTTCATAATCAAAATAGTTTTTCACTGATTCTTAAAAATGTTTTTGCTATGGCAAAGCTATAAAAATGATTACTGTAGAATTGATTGAATTCACAGTAGTTGTATCGCAGTAGAAAAGAATGAATCATGAAGTGGAAAAAATATTGGCCACTGCAGTGTTTTCTAAGAGAAATCTACACTCTCTGTAGGACACCGGGACCTCTTTAGTGAGATGTCAAGTTGATGCTACCTGTCCCTGATGAACCTGATCAAAAATGGCTTCATGTAGTGTTTCTAGATATTTTTATACGGTTGGAGGATTGCACCCTCTTGGTGTCATCAGCCTTTGACAAGCCTAATTTTGATTTTACATTCAGGGCAGGTGCTGTAGTCCAATACACTCCTGCCATATCCTCCTAAGTGTATTCATTAAGAATCTACCTTGAATTAATCCACCTTGGGTGTTAACCATGGCAGAATCCCAGGCTCAGCCTTGTTATTAATTCTCCGAGTTATATTACCTCTATTTCTTCTGTATTTCTACACATGCAAAGTGAGCCTCCTGTCATGTCTGTCATTATCACTCAGTTATAAAACAGTACCTATCTTTACATTTACTTGATGAATCAGCTTAGTGATAAGCTTCAAATATTATAAATGAATAATGCTTTAATGAATAATACAGATTAAATTTGCAGGTCGATAAAAAGCTATGCTGTGCAGTATTACAGCTCCTACAGCACTTTCAGATGTGGAAATAGAAGTCTGGCATAATTTATGCTCTACAGCAGATATGATAGAATTCTTTGTTTCACTATTCCAATTGTTTTACTAAAGACATAACCAAGGTCATGTTTAATCGTGAGTGAAATAACCAGTTCCTCTCAGTTTTCAGTACCAATGTCAGTGTTTGATACTGCTTTGAATACTTCTATACGCACATTTTATAGCCTGTATCAATCAGCCAAACAGCTCAGTTAGACTTTCATCACTGTATGTTCCACTATATTCTCAGTCCCTCTGAGTGGGTTCTAGGCATATGTGGAACAGTTAGCTTTAGCTACATGTGTATGACGTAGTAACCGGCTGTCATGTTAAATGTTAGAACAGTAAGATGTTGAACATGGTTAGTTATTGTTTAGTTATTTGTTTATTTATCATCCTTGTCCTTTACTTCTTTTTGGTTTTATTGTGTATTTTCAGAAGAATAATTACATCCCCATTCCAGTTTCTATGCACATTTCTTATTAAAACCCAGGTTTCTTTGTTGATTTTTATTTCTTGTGAATTTCATATTAAAGCTTTGGCACTTACTTTGCATTGAAAATAAAATCTGTAGTTCACAAATATGATAAATATTTGTTTAAACAGTCATCAATTAACTTCAAAATTCAAACCCGCATCCCTGGCGGTGTGAGGTAGCAGTGCTACCCACTGCACCACCATGGGGCCAATTACTCAATAATTAAGAATATTTATTTGATTACCAATAAAATCAATGGTTAAAGTCCGACACTAACCAAATATACATTTTTCATAATCTTACAGACATTTTGACCCAAAGGCTCATGCCTAAGTGCGAATGAAGTTTGTTTCTAAGACGAACACAAATAGTGTAATTAATGCACAATCAAATGGATTTTTAAAAAATGGAAAATATTGAAAAAATGAAAAAACATCTTTTGAAAAGAACGTTTAGCAAACACAAGTTTTCAATGTGTGGGTATCTTCAAGACTACTGGGAAAATCATGAAGCTGAGAAAATGGCATGGGGGGGTGGGGGTATAATTTGTAAAAGAAACTAAAATAAGGGACAGTTTAAAATTTATGGTTTGAAAAGGTTACCTACTCAATAGAAGTTGTCACACGCTTCACTATTCTGTTTTTCTAAAATGTGGAAGAGTAGGTAACCTGTCCAGGATGCCTCACATTTAAATGAATTCATTTGCACATTTTTCACTTGTGTCATGTCCCACTTTTGCACCTGTTACAGTGTTGTTATAAACACTCTATCCATTATGTATATGTATGTACGCTTTTTAAAAATTTGTTTCTTTTGACACTACATTGTTTTGTACAATAAGGTGAATCTGATTTTTTGTCTGTAAAAGCTAAAATGAGGCACCACAAAATCTGACAATGATGACTGCAGGGTGGGAGCAAATCTACAACTCTCTCAGTCTCAGTCCTGCTGAAGATGAAGGTCCTGTATTTGATGTGCGGGTGAACCTAAGGTGGATTGTGAGCTTCACTAAAATACTAGTATCATATTTTATTGATAGTGCTCGTTAATGCTTAATCAATAACGCACAAAGTAAAAAATCCAGTCATGAGACATTTTACAGAGACATTTCCAAGTTTCATAAGCATTCTGATTATATTAATACACAAATAATACAATCTATAATAATGCGGTTGTCCTATATTTGTATATATCAGGTCTCTCAATTGCTGTCTATCTTAACATCTCTTCATTTGACTTATACTTTTATATTTTTGAGATAATTTGTCTTCTGCACTAATTCAATTAGTAACTAATTGCATCTTGATGTAGATAGTTTTAGCCTACCTTAAAATAGTCACCAGCACAAGGACATTCCCTACGAGCCCAGTGGAGCAGAGAAAGGCAATGAAAACAGGGAGGATTTTGGTCTCAGTGAGATGAACGAGGCTGCTGTAATCCTCATCTGTAGAATGCACCGTCCCATCAGCTCCAGAACAGTTCCCTAATCTGGGGGTCTCATTCCCAGTGCTGGTTTCCAGCTCCATGGTCAGGCTGGGAGGCTCAGGAGGAGGTACTGGACACTCTCACTCCACCTGGCACGTCGCTCCAAGGCCACCTTCAGAGAGGAGAGTGGGGAAAAATGTGCACACCTCCATCCTTCGCTACCAGAGAGTGAAGCAGTCTGGCTGGGTAGAACGAGAGTCTTTTTCCTCTTTCATCTAGACGAGCCAGCCCCCAACCCCCCACCCTGGACTAGGATTGGCTAATAAAGAAGCTCTCCATTCCCTTGAATTTATTTCAATCCAAAAAAAAAAAATAAAGACACATCTGAGTGACTTGAGATTTCCTGACTTTCAGACACATCTGAGTGACTTGAGATTTCTTGACTTTCTTGCTTTTCTGAGACAGCACAGAAAATCATGTGATATATATTACATAAGTTTATATTATTACTATATGCTTTCAAGAACCCAAAATACAGCCCATCATTTTATTAAGCAGATAACGACTCTCAATAATCTAATTTCATTAATCCGTTCTTCATTGTTCATTTCTTTATTAGTCATGTCATAAAATTCATGAAGTTCTGCAATATTACATGGTTTAGATGTAAATGGACCCATGCAGAGTAATTTGATGTGAAATGTTCCTTTCTAGAGAACCGTCAGAATTGTTCACTGTGGGGGTGAATGGAACCAGATGTCTAAATTGTTGCCACCTCTAAAAGCTCCCTTGCAGAAAGCTATTACATGAAATCATTGTGAACTTTTGGCCTAAAAGGTACATTTTCAGGCTCATTTGTGGTAGAGAGCTACCTGCAGGACACTGTAAGGAAAAATAGTCCCCAAAGAAAATCCAGTAAATAAAAATGTAAATAAAAAGACCATATTTGTGTTGTGTGTAACATCTGCTTCTAATCATCACCAGTATGAAATAATGCAAGTAGATTGCTCTAAAATGCACTGTGGTAACACTTTACTTACATCTTTCACTGGAGATGCTTTGTAGAGGTTTAGCTTGTCTTTAACTAACATTCAATTAAGTATCTATTAAATGTTAAGTTAAAAATGAAAGATTCTGTCATATCCAAGCCTAAACATTAGCCGTAACTCAAAGCTTAAATCCAATCCTCATCCTGAACCTAAATCATATACATTAGATTATATTAATACTGTTAATCTCTCTAGTGCTTCAAATAGTATACTCACACTTTTGTGGAAATTATATATTAATTAAAGCAGAGAATTGTTTGGAGACATTCCTTAAGGATATTCCTTACAGTAATGTAACACTGGGAAATTGAATTTTACTTCATTTGAAAGTTCTATCCCAATATGAATTAGCTGAATTCATACTGATACCCTGACAGCTGCATTCCTTCCTCAATACTGAGACACTCAGCACTAGCATGGGGAATACACAGCCAGTTCAACGTGTATTTTACTGAGGACATTTAGGAATTTGTACAGTTGTATGCCATAAATGTAATGTGTAATGACCACTAATAACACCATTATATACTTTATTATATCCTTCATTAAATACTTCATTATATTCTTCATTATATGTGAGACAGAGGTTGACACAGGCGCAAGAGGTGAAATACTGGGCAAAGACAGGATCTTTTTTTCCACAGTCAATATTACACAAGCCAGGCTTAAGGTACATTATGTTAAGTCAATATAATTAAGGTTTCTACTATCAGTTGCATGTGTTCTGAACAGCACATGTTCTAGGATATTGTCAATATAGATGGACATGTTTGGGGTGAGTCGTAAGGTTTGAAGAGAGATTATGAATGAAGATAAAACGTGATAACATCTCTACACTTTGGTCAGAATGTTTAGTCAGGATGTGAGATGGGGGCTTTAACTAGTTTCCAAGTAGCACCCTTCAAAGATTTTTCCTTTTAGGAATGAATGGCAGAACCAGGTAGCCAAAATGTGATAATACTACTACTAAATAAATATCTGAGATGTTAAATTAAGTTTTAATGAAACAGAAATGAAGCCATTTACGTTTCTGTGATGAAATATATGCACCCCTAAAGGTTTCATTATGCAATCTTAGCTCACATTATTTTTATATTGCCACCAAATGCAAAAAAAGCACTCAATTCTTGTCTAAAGCCTGAACACCTCATGACCTGCAAATTGTTATAAATTGAAGACTTAGTGTGAGTGTAGTATGAGTGTAACCGTTATAGCCCCCAGGCTACTTCTGGCTTTGTGCAAAATGATGTCCTTTTGTGGAGGGAATGCTAAACACTACAGCACATGGATTAGGAGAAGGAAAAATGTTTCATATCTGTATATATATACTTGCAACTCTTTGACTGGATAATCCTGTCAAATAAACAAGAAACATTTCACCACTTGCCCCTGAAAACTTCCTCAAAAAGCTGTTACATGGAATGGTTACAGATGTGCAGCCTGATGTTCGAGACATTATATTCTGACAGTTTAGCAATTAGCTTTTTGGCAAATGTACTTTTTATTGATTTATGGTATCGACATATAAAACATATGTGCAGGATCAGTAATTGTTTTGGATACTAAAATTAAATAGTTATATTTGTGTTGTGGAATTTGCAACATCTGGTTTCTTTGTAAAGAAACCAATATTAAATTCATTCCCCTTTCAAATCTGCTGCCAGAGAAGTTACAACCATGCATATCACAAGGAAAGGGATTAGCATTTGGAGTAAAAGCCCATTTATACCTGATCGTTTCATGACTTTGTCTGGAGTTTAACCAGATAAGCTGCAGCTCCAGGGAGTAAGACTGAAATTGAATTGCTATGAGGTGTGTAATATGCAAATCGGCTTATGCACAACAATCAATTGCCTGCAAATCTCCTCTTTTATCTGCTCTATTCATAAGAAAATCACAGTTTTGCACAGTTCTGCCTCACTTCACTATAGTACATACTGTACTTAAGTGTTTATTTATTCTTGTTTAATAAGTACTGGAGTTTAACACCGCCACTATGAGCGCTAACTGGTGACTAAATGATGTGATCTGATAACCTGTCTATAATGTGTGATGCGTCTATAATATTCTGAAAATATACTACACATTTCGCATTTCCAATAAACTACACCAGGCATGGAGAAACAGTTAAGTGCCCCTGAAGGCAGTAGCCTTCCAAAAAAGAAAAGACAGAGCTGCCTTAGTTAAGTTCCCCTTGGTGTTTTTGTGCATGCACCAGCCCAGCGTACTGTAGTTTTGCAAAGGATTTAATTAAAGAACATTCTGTTGGACTCCGAACCTGTGTGTGTGTCTTTCGCTCAGCCCCAGCATGATCATTTTATTGAGTTCCCTTCATCTTGTATAAGTTTTCACCAACAATTATTATTTCGGTTCTAAGAGAAAAATGCCTGAATCCGAAACACTTTAATTTCATTTCAAACTCAGCTTAAAACATTACCCTTAACGAAAATGTAAAAGTAAATCAGTATACACTCTGGACAGTTTAAACTGCCATGTCCCACAATGAATTCATACAAGCATGTTTTCTTGAGTTCCCTTCATCTTGTATAAGAACCACCACCAGATCATCTTCCTGCACGTGCATCACGATGCCAACCTGTTCAACAACTGTCATCAGGAACTGTGCACTTGAGTTGATTACTACCCTATATTTTTTATTCTTAGGTTATTACACTGTTAGATCAGAATTCATTCGTTATTATAGCCTATTATCATTAGTAGTAATTGTTATTTATGTATTTATTTTTGGAGCCAAAGCATGTAGGCTACCACCATCCCAAACGCCCACCTAAAAAAGTTCATCGCAATCACTTTGCCTAAGGTAAGTAGCACAGACTACAGGGTAGACTAAATTTAGAATTTAAATTAAATTAAAATATTACTGCAGTGCTAGAATGTAAATACAGATATTACCTCTGAACAGACTGTATTGTAATTCATGCACGGGCATTTTCTTTGGTAGGCCCTGTCGTTTTCTTTGGCATAAACAGGTAAATACAGTAATCAATTTTTTAGTAATAAAAATACAGTAAAATGTACGGGTAATCACCAGTCATTTTTACAGGAGTCGTATTGTAGTGACCCACCAGTTAAAGCAGACATTGGACGGCGACTGAGCTCAACAGCCTCTTTTAATTTAATTTACAGTAATAAAAATACAGGGTTTTAAGAAGAACAAAACGAAAAACACGAGAAACACTCAAGATGAGTCAGGGGCAGACTGGCAATCTGTGCATTCTGGAAAAGAATGGCTGTCCGGTGCACAGCGGCCTCAGCCTGTCTTTCTCGGCCGAGACGCAGATAAATTTATCTTATCTTAAGATTTATCTTATCTTATCTTATCTCTGCGCAGCTGGTGAAGAAGCTCCAGGTTGTTTTTTAGTCGCAGCCCACCCCTGCCTGAGTACAGCCACATTTAACCATCCCAAAATGGCTTTCGTTGTGTTCTCCCGACAGTACAAAAACATGTATACAGTTATATTTTGTTATATATGGAGATGTAGCTGAATTTACGTTAATATTTGTTACAAAATTAGTAAATTAGGCCTGTATTATTCTTAAGAATTATATATTGCCACTAAAAATGCAAAAGGAGGGTTTCCATGAATTTGCTGGAGTTTTCGCCATCAATTATTAGCTCTAAGAAAAAATGCCTGAATCCGAAACACTTTAATGTCATTTTAATATCAGCTTAATACATTACCCTTAATGAAAATATAAAGGTAAACCAGTATACGCCCTGGACAGTTTACACTGATCTCCCACAATTAATTCAAACAAGCATGTTTTCTTTGGTATGCGGATGGACTACTAAGCAAGGGTTTTTGGTGACATGCCGGCACCGGGATGATTCAATTCAATTTAATTATTATGTACAGCAGTATTTACAATAGCATTGTCTTGTGGCACTTTACATTAACAAGGAGCACCCAAGACCAGCGAGGTCAAGGAAAAACTCCTTTGTGGTAGTTATTCAAACAAGACACTTTGGGCAGATCCACATCTCAAGGGGCCAACCCAACTGTCCAAGAAAAGTAATCAGTAGTTATCATAAGTGATAGACTACAATTTGTCCATTGTTTTGGCTGGGCCGGGCATGTCCCACAGCTTTATATGGTAGTCAAGCCATAGGTGGATGTCTAAAGTTCTGGTTAGACAGCACAGTAACAGCGTAGTAACAGTCAGGCATAATGTTAAAGTGAGAAGTAGTGAGGTCGATCGTGGGGGTAACATTGGGTGGAGTCCATTCTAACAAGTGCCATAGTAATAAGGAGTCGGTCACAAGGCCCCTACGGATATTCGGTCCTGGCATGGGCCTTGTGTGAAGTTGATCGCAATCAACTCAGGAGGAGTTGTTGACAAGGAAGTCAACCAGTGAAAGGCAGGGATGACACTCAGCAGAAATGATTGTGGTGTATTTGGACAGAGGAAGCAAATGACTTAAAGTAAATTTGGCTACATATCCATATAAAATATAAACGTATAAATTATTTTATACTGTCCAGAGAAACAAAGAAGGCACGTCTTGGGATGGTAAAAAAACGGGCAGGATGTTTGAAAGTATGACACAGCTATTGTCATGGCAGGGCTGAGTGAAGGACGCACAAACAGGTTCAGAGTACAACAGAAAGTTCTTTAATTAAAGTCTTTGCAAAACTACAGTACACCTTGCTGGCGCGCACACACAAAAACACCAAGGGGAACTTAATGAACGCAGCCAGGCCTTTCCATTTTTCGGAAAGCCACTGCCTTCAGGGGCACAACTGTTGCTCCACGCGTCGTGGAGTTTACTGGAAATGCGAAATATGTGGAATATTGTATACATTCACTCATTCATACAACAGAAGTAAAAACCAGGCGCTGTTTTGTACGGTCGCATCACACATTATCGACAGCGTTAGTGCTCATAGTGGTGGAGTATGCATTAAAATATATAGGGTAGTGAAGCGTTGTCCTAGCATGTAAATAAGGCCTAAAGCGTGATCACAGAACGTTTGAATAGATTTTATGTCGTGATGGCTGCAAGAAAAGTCATGATATTGGTTTGGGAGTATAGAGGAGGATAGAGGAATATAGACGAGTATAGAGGAGTGTACAGGAGTATAGAGGAATATAGAGGAGGATAGAGGAGTGTAGAGGGGTATAGAGGATTGTAGAGGAGTACAGAGGAGGATAGAGGAGTATAGAGGAGGGTAAAG
>JBBPCY010087389.1:0-23621 GCA_037974405.1 Brachyalestes nurse
CTTTTGAAATAAAGTAATCACATTAGTAATTTGATTACTTTTAAAGGGAGTAATCAGTAATCAGTAGTTTAATTACAAGTAACTTGCCCAACACTGTATGTCAGCAATATGGTTTTAAATCAAGGATGGCTAAACTGTCGATAGGTCACAACCTTTAAATTTCTGACATCTGATTATTGTACCTGCTGGCTCTCCAGAGTGTCCCAGAGGTGTGTGAGGGTGACGGCACAATAAGTCACTATAGTAGGTTTAGATACATGCATTAGAAGCAGCTCTCCTAATGTGGAGGTAACCCCATGATTCACTAGAGACTCCTGCAATACAAAAGAGTATAACAATTATAAACATTCTTATAACAATTATAAACAATTCTTAACCATCTCATCTTGTTCAGAACATGGATACTTGACTGCAACAATGACAATCTGTACAGCATAGAGTGTGATGGAGGTTGATGACTGTATAATCATATCATATTGTATTCTTAAAAAAAACATCTATGCATATGTACTTGTTATGCACATTTTTTTCAAACTTTGATGACCAAAGTAGCCAATGTACAATGGCAGTGTATTGGTTTATGCCCATTACCAGGAATACATGGTTTTTCAAAATAGTTAATTCTGTTATTTTTATTCTGCTATTTTATTTTTTTAAGAAAAAAACTTTTTTCCATGCGTAGCACATAATCCATCCAGTAAACTGACACACATATGCCTAAACTATATTACAACACAGATCCGTTCTTACGACAGTAATGTAACCCGAGTTGTAACACACCTTATCCTAAGTCACTTAGCGATCCTAACACAGTTGTAAAATCATAATCTAGAACATAAAAACACAACTAAGCCACAGAAAAGGAATACGGTACTATAGTAACAGTAAAAATGACAAAAAATGAGTGTAAAAATACTTGCGCTTGTAACAGTCCAAAACGGCATGGATAACCTCCCTCACTCATATGCCCTGTTACTGCATATACTGCATATACTGCCTATACTGCGTATTCTTCCGCCATGCGCAACCAAACCTGCTATGGCAGTGAGTTATTTATCAGCATAAATAAACTTTTCTGTAATTAAGTGGTAAGTCAGCCTATCTATTTGGTCCATTACCTTGTTGCCATTCAACAGATCTTGCAATATGCATTATAAAAGATGTACATTAAATGTGATAAAAATATGTACATGCAATGCTTATTAAAATGTACATAAAATGTGTGTATAAAAATACATGTATAAAATATTTTTAATAGGCATTTTATCATGTAATACAAAATGTTATTCTACTGGAACGTTAACTTTGGGAAACACTCTTCTCGTTGTCCTTTTTATTGCTCTTTAACCCGAGGACCCCCTGTATGCATAAGGATAAGTTTTAGGCAGGGTCCCTTTACTGAATGCTCTGAGAGCTCTTACTCTGCTGGTTGGATGGGCAGAGAGCTCCGAGAGGAGTACTAGAGCAGCTTCGGAGGAGTTGAGCGCTGGAGCCCTCAGCAGGGTCAACAGGGGACACATCCAGTCCAGCCCGAACAACTGCTGCTGGGCCTCACCTGCAGCCAAGGGTATAGAAAGCCAGGAGGTAAGAAACACCTCATACAAAAATAACACCCTCTCAAAGTCATTTTTCACCAGAAGCCGTCTGAGAAAACAGTATGAACAGATCTGAACGTGGTGTGGAGTAACCATTACTCAGAAGGCACACAGAGTAATTAATGGGTGAGCAATGAATAGCACAGGATCAGCACATTCACAGTCAGGATGTTCATTCAGACAATCAATTTTGGGAAGTGACCTCGAGGACCAGGCTATTCAAGTTCTACAACTCTCAGAGCAAACAGACTATGTGGTTGCTTTCAGGCTGAAGGGTTACTTATAATCTTTTAGGACCAGAAAATAAGATTAAGTTCTAAGAGAGATAAACTAATGCACTACCACCGGGCCACATGGATATTTAAAAATACATAATTAAATAAAATTACCATTTAATTTATTTGATAGTAGCTTCTGTATGTATTTATGGCATGCAAATTTGGCTTTAAATAATATATATTTTAAATAATCATACACAAATTACCATTACTAGTGAGACTCCGGAGGCACAGGCAGGCCTGGGTAGAATTCTGTCAGAACATGAAAAAATCATTACTATCCATGTAAAAACATAGAGGCCACTAAACAGTTATTGTTATTGTGGTGTGATGTCTTCCCTGTTTCTTCCTACCTTGAGAATAGATGAGCCCATGAGTGAGACCAGGGATTTCAACAGGAAACGGTTACCAATTTGCAGCATTTTAGTGTGATGCTGTGGAACTGCAGCAATATTACTCAACGCAGAACAGCTGTAGAACTGAGACAAAAGCTTAATGTTCATGTGGAACTTTGTTTTATGTTAGTCAAACAATTATCTTGCATCAACATAACGGTAAAAAACTCTTTGAAAATACACATGTCCAAAAGTATCCAGAAACCCCTCATAATTGTGTCAGGGCTGGAGACTGTGACGGTGGGCGGCCACTAGAGGCCGTCCTTTTCTGTTTTGTTTTGGGGGTTGGTTGGGGGAACTTTTATTATGACAGGGGAATGGTTTGTGTTATAAGTTACAGCTGTGTTTGGTTTGTGTTAAGTGCTCGTGTTTTGTTCAACCGTCATTATTGATGTGTTTACTCCTGTCTCCTTTTGTTTGGAACTGTAGTCTTTAAGTTTGGCTCCCATGCCAGTTCTCGTTTTGAGTAAAAGAAATAAAGAATCTTCAGCAATGGAAACCTACAAGTGTGCCTGCTTTGTGTGCCTGGAGAAGGAGTCACGACGTGACAAATTGGTGGTTCACTCTGTTGCTCACACTCAGCTTCCATAATAAAAGGTGATGCTCTGGAGCAGCTGCACATAAGTTTGAAGTCACTATGCCGCAACATCAAAATCTGACCTCACAAATTCTCTTGTGGCTTAATGTAATACAATTCTAACAGCAATTTCCAACATCTAGTGTAAAGTCATTCCAGGAGAGTGGAAGCTGCAGCAAAAGGGAACTAAGTCCCTATAAGTTTTCTTGATTTCAGAAGAAATATTGGATAAGCAGCTGTCTACAAACATTTGGATGTGTAGTGCAACAATACTTCTTATTCTAGCATTTAGAATGATGAGAATGACAGACTGGGAGTACCTGAACTTCTGAATCAGCCGACTGTAACAGAAGAGCCAGCACAGGTATAACCCCCTCCCTACACAGCACATTCATTGTACTCTCTGGAAAAGATAAACACAGTCACTTCTCAGACTTGTGTGATAAGAACGAATGCATTATTGATTTGGCCGTCCCCGACCATTCTGTGATATGCCACCACTGCAAATTGCCTTGGCCACAAAGTCTGTGAAAACCTTACCAGACTTGGTGAGATTAAAAAGGGCTCTGACAGCATTTTCCTGAACTTTTGGATCAAAGGCCCTCGCCAAAACCAGCAGAGGTAGCACAGCATCCGAGGACACAATAGCCTCCCGGTTTGAATCTGAATTGAATGAATGAAAACAGAATTCTACTTAGAGCATGCAGTGCATTTCTTTAAAGTGTCACAGTCTACAAGTATACACACTATCCAGTGATTAACTAGAACCTGCTCTAGAATAAAAAGAGTTCTCTTGAGCGTGCAAGCAGTAAATAAAAAAAGCAGTCACTGATGAGAAAGTAATGTCGCAGAAAATGACTAAAACTGTTTAATAAAAAGAAAGAAAATACAAACCTGAAGAGGCTAACAAAGCCACACATGCACTGGAGTTACACTGGACTGTACAGTCACCAGACAGCAGCAAATCAACAAGTGGCTCCAAAACACCCATTGCAATGACATCTTCTTCTTTTACTGAGATAATTAAAAAAAAAAAGATAAAGAAAAGATAAACAGTGTTATATGTGTGATATAGTTTGCTTTCTGCAAATTTTCCCAAATCATCCCAGTTACAAAATATGAGCTACAGACCAATCAGATTCAAATCTATTGCCATAATAAAGCTTTGGAGGCAGTGCATGAAACAGATTTGGATTCTGGTACAGTGATGTTAGATGTTTTGGAGACTTCTTTGTCTCATTAGGACTAATTTACTTTTGCTGTCTGTGAGGAGAGTGAGGATGAAGAGGGAGACCATCTTCTGAACCTCCACGTCCTCTGACTGCAGGAGGGTAGAGCATGTCTCCAGAAGGGCAGTGGGGATACGACTCTTTGCTGTAAAAAGAACACAAAGATCCAGGACATTATATGTGTAATGGTAACAGTTGCACTGATCTGTCACTAAAAGCTGCACCAGACGTCCAAATATTCCTCCACAAAAAATATAAATAACCCAAGGCTTTTATGTTCATGCAAATGAGACATTTTCATATTACTGGTCTCATAAATGTGACCTCAGTAATCACTACTGTGACTAAAGTCAGGAAGGGAATTCCAAAGAGTGATGAAGAGTAGGGAGATCCGACACAAAGTTTGGTCCTATTTATCTTACCAAAAGAACACCTGTTCTGATGACAAGGATAAGCTTGAACATGCCATGTCAGTAACAATCGTAACAGTCTGACTTTACTTTAAGAAACGCTATATGGACAAAAGTATTTGGACACCCGACCATTACACCAATGACTTTAGTAGGGAGTTGGTCCCCCTCTGCCGCTATAACAGCATTCCAAGAGTTTTTCCAAGTGCTTCTGTGGGAATTTGTGTGAGATCAGGCACTGACGTTAGACAAGAAGGCTCGCAAACTCCATTCCAGTTCATCCCAAAGATGTTTGAGGGGGTTGAGGTCAGGGTTCTGTGCGGGTCAGTCAAGTTCTTCCACATCAACCATATCTTTATGTAGAAAAAACCCTGTAGTCTTATTGCAGCTCTTTTTCACAATGATAAGGTTATAAATAAAACTAAATTAATTTTAGTGAGTACTGACCTGTGCTCAATGGAGAGCTACGTCTAGGTTCACTGTTGTGTCGTCGCAGGAGTTCATACATTTTTTCTTGAGACCTCAGTGGTTTTTTTGAACAGCAGCATTCCGAGATTCTTTTTGCGAGATCCTCGACTTTCTGCACAAAGGTTGCTGTCTTTGCTCTGACATAAGCTGCAAAGTCTTTTAGTAGGCGCGCACATCTGTTGCACAGTCCCATCAGGAGATTTGAGCAAATCTATTACTACTGAAATATATAAAATATTTCTTTTTTTAGGCTTCCCAATGTTCCTGCACACCAGTAACCCAGCTGCAGGACTCTCCTGTCTCTAAACACAATGAGTTGTGAAGAGATCTGCACATGGTTGAGCACAACCGGTTTCACAGGTCCTCAGCTCCTCCTCTCAGGTGGCCCAGAGGGGGGTGAAAGTCATTCATTGACTTAATTCAAATGTTTATTTGAATGCAATATCACATTACCATCATTTTGTCTGTTTTTGGCTTCAACTCTAGCGATGGCATAACATACCCACTTTGACACATTTAGGTCAATCCAGAGAACTTTTAATTTGACTGGATGTTACTAATATGAAAATGCCATTATAGTGAAACTATGCAATTGAGTTTACAGACTGATGTGCCAATAACATAACCTGTAGAAAGAAACGGTAAGAAATACAGTATTAAAATGCTAATAAGTCTATGGCAGTTGGAAGAAAGCTCAGACAAAGAACAAACAGAGACTCATTGAATTACTATAGGCCACCACACCTAATGCATTCAGTATCTGCATTTCTGTGAAAGTCAGTTAAATAGTTTTGAGTGTTGTAAATGAGATTAGCATGTGTAAATAGCCGTTACCTAATTCATTTTCATGCATTTACACTACCCTTTTTCCAACTGCCAATGTAAAAACAAGGATTACATTTACATTCATGACATTTAGCTGTGCACTCTGTGACAGTGCCCTCTGTGACAGCTGCATCTACAGTTTTAGCTCCATTGCACATCCTACATCTACATACAAGCATACAGATGTGTTTTTATGTAGATACTTTCTAGTATTTTTTTTTTGTAGATTACTGATTACCCACTTAGTGGTTGTCATAGAACTGGGACACACCTAATCATGTCTCTCTCTGGTCATGTACAGTATTACCAAGCGATAACATGAAAAATAAAAGCTAAAAAAAGGGAATATAGGGAACACACATACAGATGCAAGTACTACTACTACCACTACGACTACTACTGCTACTACTAGTACCACTAATACTACTACTACTACTACTACTACTACTATTACAATTATTACTACTACTACTACTGCTACTATTACTACTACTACTACTAATAATAATAATAATAATAAGAACAACAACAACAACAGTTGGACATGTATGCTGTTCTCTGTTAGGTGCAATCATCATTTCCCATTTCCACAAATATATATAGATAATATCGTTGTGAGTGTATTACATGAACATAATCATTTTATTTTATGCTGTTGATGTCAGACACTCTACTCAAGCGTCACGTCTGTGATAATCCATCTCTGTTCAGTTTTGAGCCTGATAAGATTCCATGAACAATTTGATATGCCTTACATATTACATTAAGCATTCATGTTACTGCACAGGGTCCTGTGGTGTTTAGTTAAACTTGTCGCAGATCCCTGAAACTAAGGAAAGCTTTGCTGCCATCTACAGGCCTGTAGTCAAGGTTCCAGTTTTAAATAGACAGAACCTCTGAGAGTTGTTATCGTTCATGGGACAGAGGGCCAATGAGGGAAACTGTAGTTTAGGTACTGCTAAACTTAAACTGACACCAACAGACACACGTTACACTGTTTTGTTACTAAGCATAAACATGTAATTTACACATCTCTAACACACTCACAGGATATATTTGTGGAATTGCTTAACTTATCTAACAGAGAACAACATCCATTCTAAAGTTCCACTTTCTGTTGCTGCTTCTTGCAGAAGTGCTTAATAAATTACAGGAAAACCTAACAAACAAGGGTGTAGCTCTGCTGTGACCTCTCCACCAACCCAGCACGCCCTTCTCATTATCTATGATTTCACTGATGGGCATATTCATCCACTCCTCAAATTCTGGAGCTATTCCAAGAGAGCGAGTGAGAGTGTGCACAAATCTACTGCATTAAAGTGTTCAAAAATTTACTGCATTAAAAAATCTCAGCAGAAGACAAACCAAGCCCCGAGGTTGCACTTGAAAAATGTAAATGAAACCTGATATTTTGCTGGGTTTGGATGGAGTAGTAAACATCTGCTGTCTACTGATTACCCCTGTCTACTGGTTGTCATAGTGGTGCTTGCGATTGAATGACAGACAATCAAAGACCAACATACACTATATGGTCAAAACTATTGGGACACCCGTTTTTCAGGTTTGTTCTAGGCCCCTTAAGTCCAGTTAAGGGTAATTTTAATGCTTCAGCATACCAACACATTTTGGACAACACCATGCTTCCAACTTTGTGGACAGTTTGGGGAAGAACCTTTTCTATTCCAGCATGACCGTGCCCCAGTACACAAAGCAAGCTCCATAAAGACATGGCTGAATTAATTGGGTGTGGAAGAACTTGTTGGGCCCGCACAGAGTCCTGACCTCAACCCCATCCAACACCTTTGTGATGAACTGGAACGGAGATTGCGAGCCAGACCTTCTCATTCAACATCAGTGCCTGACCTCATAAATGCTCTACAGAGTAAATGAATGGGCACAAAATCCCACTGAAACACTCCAAGAAGAGTGGAAGCTGTTATAACTGCAAAGGGTTGACCAGCTCCATATTAAAGTTTATGTATTTGAATACAATGTCATTAAAGTCCCTGTTGGTGTAATGGCCAAGCGTCCCAATACTTTTGTTCATATAGTGTATGTACGTAACTTAATCATTCATTAGACTTACTGAATTGATATTTGGAATGGTTTGATTTGTTTCCCTTGCAAATATTTCTGTCCATATAGTGTATTTGATTCAGACTTTGCTGTAGAATTTGGCTGTTCTGTAACTGTGACGTCTGGCCCGCGTCTGCCATGCCACCAGTGGTCCAGTCCTCCAGACCGCTGAGCCGAGGCTTGCTTGCCACGTCTCTTGTCTTACGTGTGTGTGTGCTGTGGTGTCATGCGGTGTGCGGTGGCGTCTTACAATCTTTATTGTAATTTTTATTAAAATGTTTTATTTTTATCTTTACTTTTATTGTAAAGTAGTATATTTGCACAGACACAGTGAGGCTTAAACTGAACACAATTTCCCATATGATTTCCAAGGATCATAGGAGCCATCAACTGCACACACATCCCTATCAGGGCACCCTGGGGCAATAATGTGAATCAGAAATCAATGTACAGGCACCTTTCATCAAATCTTAATTGATGTGATATATGGGCTATAGACTGCATAACGTCCTACTTAAAGTTCACCTTATCTCCACTTATGGGATTCACTTAAGGTGGCGACTTGTATTTTGTTAGCCTTATCCTTATCCATATCCTTATCCCCATTGGTTATGACATTACTATCTAGAGGGTATCTCACATTTCTTCTCCCTTTGTCTGGCAAGTTTTCAGTACTTTTCTCACCCCACACAGGCTATTGGTCCACCCTGATGTAAATGATGTCAGCATGTCAGGTGGTGTCAGCATGTGTGGTTCTACACAACATCGCCACCATCAGAAGGGAAAAGACTTTAGTCCTGATGCCTATGCCCCCTGATATTGTTGACCCTTTGACCCTCGACCACCTCACAGGGCGTGCTGTGAGAGAGGCTGTCACACAGCAGTTTTTCACTTTCACAAAAAAATACATTCATACAGACTATGAACACATTGAAGCTTTGTCATGTCTTTGTTTATTTGCTCCAGTTCCTACAAATGTAAAGTGAAAATGCAATGATGGCACACACATATTGATGACCGGTGAAGATATTCTATTCATGCTCGAGCTTCTCAGTTTCAAGCTTTTTATTTCAAGTTTGTTTTTTAGCACAGTCAAGCTCGAGCATGCGCCTGTACAGGCTGCGCACATTGTCTGCTCCAGGCTACATAGACAACAAAAGGTGAATCTGTATACATCAGGGTCTCTGTGGATCCTTGAAAAGTATTGAAAAGTCTGAATTTTAAAAGGAGTGGCATTAAATTAATTCTAGGGTGAAATGAAGCAGCGATATCTGTTCCCAATTAGCCTATTTTTTCCCTTTTTTTTTTTAACCAGCGTATGTCACTGCCTATACCACAGGGGGCAGTGTGTACACCGTAGGCCTATTTGCATGCCATAGAAATAGAAGAAATTGTGTTGCATGTAGGAAGCTGGTGCACAGCAGGGAGACTGGTTTACCTTAACACTGCGAGTGTAGAATGGATAAATGGGTAAATGCAAATGCAATGAGAGATTGTTGAGAAGTGCCATGGCTGGTTGAAAAAGACGACTAATGTCTGTGAAGCTCGATGTGACCTTTGTAAAAAAAGTCATCAAACTGACAGCAATGGGCTCTAAAGCCATCGACTCAAATATCAGGGGAGAGAAGCATAAGCGTTTTGTCAACAGATGGACAACAACTGTCCCCATTCAGTTGTTTGCCAGTACTGCAAGTATGACCTCTACAGATAGGCCTACACCCACTTTGTCTCCGGATCCCACGACAAATAATGCCTTCACTACATTCTCCTCAACTGACACACTGAAAGTAGAAGTGCTATGGGCTTTGCAAACGGTTAGCTCCTATATGTCCAATGATGACATTCACACTGTCTTTAGGTCGATGTTCCCTGACTCGCAGTGTGCCAAAACATTTACTCGTGGTAGGGGCAAAACCGCTTATCTTGCATGATTTGGACTCGCTCCATACGTTAAATGGGAGCTTATCTCAAGCGTGAACAAAGGCAGCTTCGTTGTCATGTTTGATGAAAGTATGAACAGGACCAGCAAAAGCAAACAACTGGATGTGCATGTCAGGTATTGGGTAAATGAGGAGAAAGGCTCTCGAGTGTAGTCCTGGTATTTGAGATCACAGTACATCGGCCACTCCACCACATGAAGACTAAGCGTTTTAGGGTAAACCATTCAAAAACATTTAAACTAATTAACGAACCCATGATTTTTAATTATCTGTGTTATATCCTTCCATGTGTTTGAATGGGAGTGCCATATTTGTTGCCAAGCCATTTTGGAATCAGTCGGATATCTGCTGGTAAATCATAGGAACAAGAATAGGATAGTACAGAATGTTACTGTTAAATTATGCTTTTCTTTTTTCATATCTAACTGAATAGTGTTAACACATAGATTGTAACAGTTTTTATAAGACCAACTCTTGGTGTTTGAAAAGAAGCATCAGCCAAGTTAACATATTTTCTTTGATGAGCCCAGAGATATTTCAAGATTCAATTAAAATGATTGCACCTTTCTGCTACAATAGGAAAACTGGGTTATAAATCACTTTCCAATTCTATGCTGTGCATCAACATTGTTGTTATGCATCTAATCTAATTACAAGTGATGTAATATCCCAGCCGTTTGATAATCTCCTGCATAATGAGGCCGAAGGCTTGGATTTTATATCCTTGACTCCTTCAGGACCATCCAGAGTTGATGTCTTTTTACATCAAAAAGTTAGTGGGTCTTATCCTGACCTCTGGATGTTCTGCAAGAACTTGCTGCGGCTGTCCCATGGGCAAGCCGAAGTGGAATGAGAATTTTCTATACGAATAAAGAGGTGGAGACCTGAAACTTACCAGAGGAAACCGTTGTTGCACAGAGGCTTATATGCGACCATATCAGAGTGTGTGGGGGAATAACCAAAGTCCCTCTGACCGCAGAGATGATGAGTTACTGTACCACTGCATGCACCAGGTATAGAACATACCTTGATGAAGAGAAACAAATAAAGAAAAAGATGAGCTAAAGCAAAAAAGAAAACATGTGGTGGAGGAACTTGAGGAACTCAAGAGGAAGAGAGCCTCATTGGAAAGTGTATGTGAGAGTTTACAAAAGGATGCTGACCACATGGCAGAAGGAGAGAGTGCTGCTGGAACCAAAATGACAACATTAATTACCAAGTCCAGTATTCAGACGAAGAGCGAAGAAGAAGAAAGAGCAGTTGGTGGTCTTAAATGCAGATGTTGAAAAGAAGTCTACTGAACTGCGACTCCTAACACATCAACCTGTTTGCACATTGTTCACAGCCATATTTTATAATTAGAAGACAGTTTTATGTTAGAGCTGTTGCTCCAATAAATATGTGCATTATTGAAATCAACAAAGTTTAAGCTATTGTGTTTTGGGTTTTTTGTCACCGTGATGGTCTTAATTTTTCTTCTTAGAGGTCCTGAAAAGGTCTTAAAAGTAATTGAATTTGCATATCAAACATGTGCAGATACCCTGATACATACAGTTTGAATGTGAAGAATCATTCAAAGACAAACTAAATGTACCCTTTCTGTTTGGAAGGTCCGAGAGTAGGTAGCCACAGGAGAGGGGGGTTGTTGCAACTCCTCCTAAGGGAGGATAATGCAAGTGACTACTAAAGGTCATGCTATACTATATTATTCTGTGTAAAACATACGAGTGATGAAACGTTTCTACCTGTGTCAGAAACAGCAGTCAATGTTTCATCACCCACATCCACCCACATTTAGTGAAACAGTCATTTGAACACTCAACTGTACCTCAGGATCACAGGAGATATTAGGCTCTGCAGGTGGAGCAGCTCAATATTCTCCCCCTCCACTGAACACAACACATAAAACGGAATGTCATGACTGCACAAATGTACACACTGTACAGAGTGATTGTGATATTAGACAGCACACAAAGGTTGGACATTCCTGCCACCTGGGTCCGACTGGACGGCTCCCTCTACCCCTCTAAAATGGGCCTCTCTCTATTGTTGGCCTACTCCTCTGCAGGCATGAAGGGTTCAGAAGGCCCACAAGCTATTATCTGGAGCATAGACACACTACATCTCTCATAATGAGTAGACATATTAATACATGGGCCTACCACTTGAAGTGATGTTTCTATATTTCATCTTTATTTGCTGCCAGCTATGCTTCCCACTGCTATTGCATCTGAAATGTTAACAAGACAGTTATTGTTGACACGAGACTACATACTGAGTAACCTCCAGTATTTGATTAATTATTGATTCATTATTTGATTAATTTGATTAAATTAATTAACAGCGATTAAAAGTCCCACTTCTGACATGTGACACATCTATACGCTTCTGTATTTATTTCAAGTATTTTAGCTATTTTCAGACAACACTTAAAAAGTCTAATAAATAATACTCATCTAAGAGCAAGACAATGCACATGTAATTACTTACACATTTACTCGGTCAGCAATATTTTGCCAACAAGCCTTTGGTGGCTGCTGTGGTGTCGGATTTGCATTGCAGCACTGATTTGTGATCCTCGTAGCCTTGCGATTCGCAACGGTGACTTGCGCTGTTGAACGCACCCCAATTATGTGAACGCACACAGACTGGGGTAAGTTAACTCTGACTCAGCAAATCAACATCTTAACTGGCGTCTTAGTACTGATTAACACCGCCCGAGACAACCGCGTTTTGTCAAACACGAGGTTTGACAATCAGGGTTAGGTGACCACGCTTTGTAGTACAAAGAAAACCTAAGGCTGAAACAACACACACATATTATATGGTGTCAAGTTCTTAGCTGTGTTTTAATTCATTTGGGGTATTTTTAAAGAAAAAATATTTATCAATCAGTGATCTAGATTTCAGTGTTAGAATTGACAAAGAGAATAGTGAAATCATGCCATCTGTAGAAAAATTATATCAGTCTAAGGGTGGAGATTATTTTTATGTATTGTATCATTTTCAAATAAACATCGGCAGACCTTGACCAACAGAAACATTTTTAGATTAAATTCAGTGAAAGCTAAGTATGTTTTTACTTTTCCTACATAGGTAAATGGAATACTGTCCCTGGAATAGGACAGTAAACACATAGCAACACAATAGCACTCAAATGGAAAACTATAGCAAACAACTAGGAATAACTGGAATACTACATCATTCAATAAGCAACACCACAGCAACAACCCAAGACACCATAGGAACTGCTTCAAAACACTTCAGCAACTTCTTAGAAACCACCCACCAACACTCTAGCAACCAATTTAGATGCCTTAGCAACAGTGGCGGCTCCTGGTCAATATTTTTGGTGAAACAAACCACCCTTCATCCCCAGTCTGCGCCGCGATTCAAACTCAGCACCTTGCCGAACCCTGGGCAGCTTGATTTTTTTACCCTAAGTACCTACTTCATGTTCTGCTGTTGCTGCCTCACATTCTGATGTATCTTCTCTCTCCTGCTCCTCCCTCAATCTCCTCATAGTTAGTGTTAAATCACTACAAAATATAAATAGTATTGTATTGTACATATCTTACAGACACGTAAAAATAATGTTTATTTCAACAGTACATAATTAACAATATTTCTAAATCCCAAGAAAACATATAAATTAATTCTACCCTCCTGGTCTTCTTGGTGAAGTTGTTAATCTCTCTGTCATAGCAGCAGGGATTTTTTCCACGAATTTCACCAGTGTCCAGCTTGGCTGGGTGGTGGTGGGGCTTGCTAGCAAGCGGTCAAGCTAACAAGCTAATGCCCTTCCTTTATTTGTCTTCTATGCACTCATAGACAAATAAAAAATTAAATTAAAAGAAATATTTGTAATAAATACTAGTAAATAATATGTTACGCGTTTTGTTATGTATGAAGCTTCAGTCTCACACTCAAGGTCCGTGTTCAGTACAGAAAGTAGAACGAAGTGTAAACAAAAGGCTGTGATTGGCCAGAGTGTTACGTCAGTCATTTTGAAGCGAAAAACTACCCTATCACAGTAGGCAGTCAAATGTTTCACGGGTGGGACTTATTTACCATTAGACTCCATTCAAACCTGAAAAAAACACGAGTTGCAAACACAGCAATACTCAATAAACATATCGTAACAATACTATAAAGAAATGATACATAAAGTGCAAGATGTGCAATGCCTAGAGAGAAAGAGTCAGGTTAGAAACTTCTTGTCGAGTCTGAAAATAACTAAAAAAATTGGCATATAATTGACTTACTGATTGCATACAAAACCATACAGCATATTTCACATTCCAAACTAAAGAAAAGACTACTAGTCTTTATATCATCTGGCCTTGTGCTGTCGCACAGATAAACCAGATATAAGCTGGTGGTGGGCTGTCATGCAAAAAGCTGCAGGACAGCCTCCATTTAATACACCTAGGCCAGAGCATTTTGACTATCTGCACTCATAGATAAAAAAATCATTAACAATTAAAATAATGCACAGTCACAAAGGATGGAAGCACCCTTTATTATTGTGCAAAGGGTGAAAAAGAAGCAGGATTCTTGATGATAGTGGTCTGCTGATGAAGTAACTGATTGGTGGTCTCTTGGTGCCTTGCGTGAAGATCTTACGCCACACTTGGGTGAAAACAAGAATTATCCACTGGATAATAATAATTAAAAACACTTCCTTTGAGAACAGCTAAAACCACATGCAACCCATTTTATAATTTGAAAAAAGCTCACCTTAAGCGTGAAAAACAATCAGACAGTTCCTCGACAGCACTGCTGGGAAGACTCTTTGTATAACCTGTACACAAACAAAGGTATGAGAGTCAAATATTGAACATTTTACAAATCACTTGGACATAAATAATTGAATTCTGCATGCATTATTTTAGGGTTTATGATTTTTTGTACCCAGTGCGATCAGTGTTGTCTTCCTAAGATGTTTTTGCTGCCAAATATATCAGGTTACATTCTCACCAGACCATTAGGATTGGGGAGCCTAAGCACCTGCTTTTATTTGTGATAGAAAAAAACAGTCTGACTAATTTATACAGTTGTGGCTGATGTCATGTAAATGTTTGTGTTAATCAACACTAAAGTCTGGATATAAAATCATATACCGTATAGAGGAAAAACCACCAGAGTTCTCTGACTGCACTGCTGCTGCTTCTGACATTCCCTGCAATGACTCAATAGGACTTTGACAGGTTAGTAACAGTTTAAGGCTCTTCACTGGAACAAAGACAAATAAATACAAGCTTATATTCTGACAACAACTTGATTTGAAATTAGAGATAAATTTTAAAACAGCTAGACTTGACTGTGTTGTGTAATACACCTTTTGTAGAGGAACAGATCAGCTCAGTTCGAGCTTTTTTGTGCCGTGGGGAAACCTCATGTGAGTCACATGCAGCATGAAGTTGGTTCAGAACTCTCTTCTTGATCTTTTGGGATGTGATGGTGAGCCCTTCAGAGGTGGAGTTCACGAATCTCCTACTGGAGGACAGTCCAACAACATGTTCAACGTCTGAGCACCAGTGACTAAAGACAGGTGATGGTGAATCAGCCAAAACCGAACAGGTGTTTGTCTGATAGAAGGGACCTGTTTGGCCGTTTCAGCATAAGTCTTTCTGCAGAAAGCTCCTGGGAGTGGTTCCCCTCATCCTCCAGGCTGTGCCTTTCCTGGTGGCTGGTAGACTGTTTATCACAGAGCTGCCTCCTGTCTGACTTTGGCCTCATTAGTCTTCTGGTGGTCTCCCCACTTTCTTTTGGAACAGTGGTACTCTCCACGCTGATAACTGTCCCAACTCTTTCTGTTTAAACTTGGTCTGTGTCCTGACTTCTCTATGTCTGGACCACCATCCGCCCCTGAGGTTGAGGGTGCTGTCCTGTCTTTGCTTTTGCCTGCTGCTCTCTGTCCAAGGCTGAATGCAGCAGAGGTGGCTTCAGGTCTGGTCAGTGTGTTTGAAGAATGCTGGTCGGGAGGGTTCCTGTGGTTGGTAGAGCTTTCACCGTTGTTCTGCTTTGATGTCCTACAGATCATGAAGGTAAAATTGCTATTTGTATATTGAGGTTTGTAGGTAGTAGCGGTGCGCTGATATTGGATCTGTGAGTCGATGTCCATATTTTTCATGTACATATCTGCTGATACCAGTGCTGATACATAAACATTTAAAAAATGAAAACTTGACAGATTCAGGACATATTTTTTACATATGGAGAGCAGCTCTGCACAGTACAATGAAGTTTGCCATGCTCTCTTTTCACTCCCAGTGAGCTAGACAGTGTACCAAGGGAACAAATCCCCCCAGAAATTGAAAAATATACAAAGTATTAGCTACGTGGAACTACTTTAGTTTTTGTGAGGGACATTAGACAAACTATCTGCACATCACTGCTCATTCTGAATATTAAAAGGAGGAACAACTCTCAACTGTGCCATCTGCCATTGAAGGTTTTTCAGAAATGCATATTAAACATATATAAGCACATTATTGATTATTAATATCAATATAATAATACCACATCTTTAAATCTTGGTTTGAAATATATGTCAGTATTTATCAGGGGTTTTTGTGGAAAGCGCTACCTGGACCTGTTCTTAACTTACTCGTTCACTCACTCTCTTAAGGGGTATTATTACATCTCTTCATTCAATAGAGTGGTTCTTCACATTAATGACACTGTGCATCCTAACTCAGATTAAGTAATCTAGATTACATGTTATATCTTAGAACCCTGTTCTCCACAAATCTGAAATAAGAGTTGTCGATGTAAGGCTTAAAGTCATGAGAAATTGCTTTGCAAGTTACACACTTGACTGTAAAATAGAAAAACAGGAGTCAGTAAAAAGGCACGGCAGGACAGTGAATTATCAACACAGTGCATTCCTCTAAAAAATGAAACGTGAAGAAAAAAGTGAAGAAAATGGACTTTAGGCTACAGACTTTGATCAGAAATTACATTTTGTCTGTCATGAAGACTCAAAATCAGAAAATAAAATATGAAGTCGAGTTTAACATGTAATGTTCAACATATGTCACTGTCAGACACACTTATACATCGAAGGTAGCTTTCAAAGATCTGCTGGACTAACGACCCCTCAGCCGTCTGTCCGTTCAGCCTGATGAGAACATCTGACATCATTTAAAATGAAAACGTGTTCTATAATAATTCAGTACAGCTTAGTATGATTTGATCAGAACTTACATGTGTCCATTCAGGTAGTTCTGACGCATTGCTTGCAGGACACACATAAAAAATTCGTGGGCATCTTGTTGATCCCCGTGTTCAAACTGCTGGCTGATGCCTGTAACAGTAAATCAGACAATCTCTCTGTCCAACAGTGCACTTCGCTATGAGAGGAAGAAACTATTTACAGCCTCACTGTACATATAAGCTCTTTTATCATTTTACATCATAACTTTTGTACTTACACTTCAGTTGGCTGATCACAGCAAGAACACCAGTGATGTGTTTCTCCAAAGTGCACATAGAGTAACAATCACATGTTCAAGTCATTTACTACTTAACTAACAAAAACTTTACCCTCCTCCAAAACAAACATATATAGTTCATACATTTCCACAAATCTCTGTTAGAAAGGTCTGAAACAGAACTATATCCCAGCAGTGCTGAAATATTTTTGCTGCTATGTCTGTAATAAATGAGCATGTGTCTGTAAAAAAAAAATATCAATCATTTAGAAATTAAAATTCTGAACAAAGAATTCTGGACCAGCTCGGGGGCGCCCTCTAGCGTCCGAACAACCCAAAACAGCTGATCTAGTTGCCGTTCTCCTCACTCGAGTTTCTCTGGTTTGATAGAAAGATAACAATATTAGGCTAGACATAAAGAACTGAAATGTCACTAGAAGTAACAAAATAGAAACCAGCTTCTTCCCTTAAAGGGAACTCCACAGATTTTCTAAATTAATTAAATGGTAAAGGGCTGATCATTTTCCTTTGTAAGTGACCTGAATGTGTCATTAATGTGAATAAACCTGCACCTTGACCCACACATGTACATTTTAACCCTTGACATCATATAAAGCACAACCCTTCATCACATTGTCCGCTCAGTTGGTCAAAAACGGCCATAGTGCTTTAATGCTGCAATGTAAACTAGCAGAAACTTCAAGTTAGCCGTTATGCTGCAAACGTGAAATGATGACAGAAAAATGGTCGCATGGTCATTAATCGGAGGCAGAACCACATGAAAGACCTCCGATCAGATCTGATTAGAAAGATATTTTTGGACAATAGCTAAATAAAATGTGTATTTACACATGTAGTGACTCTCGGTTCTTGTCTCCACCACTGTAAAGAGTTGGCTGTTTTCTCTACAGTTTCACTGAATTAGGCCTACATTTTGAAAAATCTGTGTAGTTTCAGTACTAAGTGAATGTAAGGCTCTAGTGGAGGCTAGAGCCTTACATAGTGCAATGACATTTGGTTTGCAAACACTTTAAACAAATAAGGTGCTTTTTTTCAACCCTGGTAATGTGTTAGAAAGCTGCCCAAATTTGATCTAACCCTAACCCGTGATTTAACTCAGCCCAGAATACTTCACCTCAAAGCTAACTTGGTATGTTTTCATATCAATATATATCAATGTAAACACTGACCTTTCATCTTACTATATACCACTTATTTTCAATAAAAAAGTTTAAATTCACTCGTTATATTTCCTATAATGAAGACAATGAGTCTAATAGACTATTAGACTGAGTTTATCTGAAATGTTTTATTTTCCATTTTTACTTTGATTATCTTTTTTAACTTAACATCATTTTGTGACATTTGTGACATTTGTGGTGTGCCGGGTCAAAATAGATTTATGTTAGGAAAAAGGCAAAAACTCCTTTCTTTTTCATAAAACCATATTTATTGTACTCAGAAAAACAAGTGCAAATTAATATTTAAACCATAAATTGAACACTGAAAAATAATATGGATTGCACATGTGTGGCAAGTGGTGCTAGTTTTTCTGTCCTTGTTGGAAGGGCAGGACTCTTTCTCTTGCTCTGTCTGGTTCCTTGTGCAGGATGCTGGTGTGCTTGGCATACACTGCCTGAAGGGACAGCAGCTTCTGAAAGGGACCAGCCGTTCATCCACGGTAATCTCCGGCCCCTGGATTGGACATGAATAGCTATTGCTCCACCCATTTGTCCCAAACATCCCTAATGGGAGCAAGTTTGTCATTCATATGCCAAGCAACTCTTGTCTCCCTACTGTGAAAGTAGATCACTCTTCACAACACATGAAAGGTCTGAAGTGACATAGTAGCAGAAAAAAATAGAACGGCTGATTAGCTGGTTGTGGCCTCATTACTGGATCTGTACACCCCAGCAAGAAGCAACAGCCCCATGTTAGCATCCAGCTGTGATTTGTCAATCTCTGGCCAAACACCCTTCTCCCTTCCATGTTGGTCATCTTTTCCAGAGATGGAGGTATGAACAGCTCAAATGTTGTCTTGATGTCGTGGCCATGTGACACAACATTAGTCATTCTGATGATTTGCATTGGGTGTCATAAGGGCTTGATGATCATTAAAGGTCACCTGTGTCCTCTGTTCAGGGTCAAATGTAACATCATCCTCTTCCTCAGACACATCCTCCTCAGTTTTGCTCAGCTCTCTGTCCTCAATATCACTCTCATGATCAAAGATATGATCAATATATCTCGCCCATGTTGACTGATGCTATTACAGAATGAATCTGATAAGATCTCACCCAAACCCTATTTCTAGATGTGTGTGTGTGTTCCCGGGTCATATTTGACACCACACCACAAATGTCACTTTTATTTACAGACCATCCGAATTTACTAAAATGGCGAGCATTTATTTTCTTATGTTAAAATAGCCATTTATGAGGATGTCATGAAGCCCTGTTCCAATAAAAAAAGCAAATAGTACTTTTTACATACCTATACGTGAAAACGGGTCAAATTTGACCCAAAACAATATAAGGGTTAACAGCAGTTACTCCATATAATGCAAATCAGCTGCAGCTTAAATATGTAGTGTAAATCTCAACTTAAACATCAATGTAATCAAATATAAAACCAAAGCTATATGCTCTGCAGGGCATTCACGTTTTATCTAGTCTGTTATAGAAAAACAAGTTCCCCTCAGAGTCGAGAGCAAGGGTCGCGGAACCATTAAAGCAGGAGGGGGACTCCCCAACTTTTTCCCTCCCGGACGACAACCGAGTCGTACACCATTATTATAATCATTATAACCTTTTCCCTCCCGGACGACAACCGAGACGTAGACTATTATTATAACCATTATAACGTTTTCCCTCCCGGACGACAACCGACACTTAAAGGGCTGCGCGCCCAAACAAGTGTCCCTGTTAGAGTGAGGGGAAGTGGTCGAGGACCACTTTCAAAATAATAGTGTGGTGATCTTAGTGATTGGGGGATTCGTTATTTAAGTTATTTGTTATATAAATATTGAATTGTTATTGTTTTTTTACACTTTTATTATCAGAGTTAAGATTAAACAGGATATGGAGATTTTGAGAGGGGCGTGTGTGCGCTCGCGCGCGTGTGTGTGAGTGTGTGTGTATGTGGGCGTGGACGAGGAGCAAGTGAGAGCGAGAGTGCTGCGCTATTCAGGGCGGGTTCAGGGATTAGCAGCGTGAGTTGTGGACATAGCAACTCAGTTGTTTTAGGATAAACTTAAAAAGAAGCTGCGGGTGAGTGGGGACGGAGTGTTTTTTCTGGTCTTTTAGTGGCTTGCATCCACTTCCTCAGCTGCAGACGGACCAGGCAGGACTTGGATGGGCCTTTTTCCTTTTTTCCTCGTTTCTCTGCCTCTCAGGACTCAGTCCTACTCTCACAGACGGTGGGAAGAACTGCTGGAGTTATCCACGGAAGCAGACAAAGCAAAACCTGCAAGAAGGTAAGACACAAGCTACAGCTTCACTCGCGTGTAAAAGTAAAATCCTGGTACCCGACTGGTGAGGCTCCTAGTGTCTGTCCTTAACCCTCCAAGTGCACGTGTGTATTTGCAAGAATGGACATTGCTGTTTTGGAGTTTTCTAAGAAAGTTTTAGTAAACTCCATCCAGCACACGGACTGCTTCTGCCTTTACACTAATAGGTCATTTTCATTTAATACTGCCTTTTAATATGCAAGGTTTCTGACTTAATAATAATTGTGTCGTAATATTTATATAGTGTGTCGTGATGGCCGAATGATATTATCTACAATGCCATCTATAAAGAACTAGTTGTAGAAACAGCAGTTTGTAATGTAAGCATATCTGAACATTACACAACTGCATCATTTTGCCATATTGTAAGTCCTACAGTTGCTTGTTTTAAGTTTCTGACCAACAGACTAACCAATGCCATGGCTACTTGAATGTGTTAATATCATATATATACACTATATAGACAAAAGTATTGGAATGCCTGACCATTACACCAACAGGGACTTTAATGACATTGCATTCAAATACATAACTTTAATATGGAGTTGGTCCCCCCTTTGGAACTAGAATAGCTTCCACTATTTTTGGAAGGCTTTCCACAAGATTTTTGAGATTCTGTGGGAATTTGTGCCCATTCATTCTGTAGATCATTTATGAGGTCAGACACTGATGTTGGGATGAGAAGAGCTGGCTCACAATCTCTGTTCCAGTTCATCCCAAAGGTGCTGGACGGGTTGAGTTCAGGGCTCTCTGCAGGTCAGTCAAGTTCTTCCACACCAAACTCATCCATCCAACCGTGTCTTTTGCTTTGCGCACTGGGTTGCAGTCATGCTGGAAAAGGGCCTACTCCAAACATGTCCACAAAGTTGGAAACATGTCCACAAAGTTGGAAACAATAGACTAACCACTGCCATGGCTACTTGAATGCGTTAATACCTTATATATCATTGGCCACTTTATCCAGCACATTAGATGTACTGTCTATTTTCCTATTCCAAAGATCTTAGCAATAAATCAGTAATGGATACATTAGAAGGCAGGAAATCATCTAATGGTTTCCAGCTGCTAATGAAAACTGGCCCTAATGGTTTCCATTAAGACTGTCCCATCAGGATGTAGGCTAATGGCTCCCGCTGAGTTCCATTAGAGGCTTACCATCAGGCTATGGATCTGCTGCTTAATAGCGCTGCTGATGGCTGGGTTCACCCACTGCTGTTTTCCATTAGCCTAATTTTTACCATTAGAGAGTCTTCCCATCAGGACCCAGGTTAATGGCTTCCGCAGTGCTTTTTTCTCTCCAGCATATGATCTGTTTATCTGCCTGTTTGTGAGGTTATGAAATGGACCTTGGTAAATCAAGAAATCTGTGTCCTTACCTTGAAAGAAAGAAATGCTACTGCTTGAAGATTGCGGGACTTTAGTGGTAAGACATTATATTTCAGCATTATAACACACTGTGAGATAATGAGTAATGCATGCCAGGTTAAAAGTACTTTAATGCAGTAAAGAATCAATTTTAGTGTCATTTATCAAATTGGCATACATTACACAGACAAAGGTATTGGGGCGTCTGACCATTACACTAATAGTCGAATACACAGACTTTATTATGGAGTTGGCCCCTCCTTCGCTTCCACTCTTTCTGGAAGGCTTTCCACAAGATTTTGGAGTTTCTGTGATAATTTGTGCCCATTCATTCTGTAGAGCATTTGTGAGGTCAGGCACTGATGTTGTACGAGAAGATCTGGCTCGCAGTCTCTGTTCCAGTTCATCACAAAGGGGTTGGATGGGGTTGAGGTCAGGACTCTGTGTGGGCCAGTCAAGTTCTTCCACACCGAAATCCAACCACGTCTTTATGGAGCTTGCTTTGTGCACTGGGTTGCAGTGATGCTGGGATAGAAAAGGGTCTTTGCCAAACTGTGTCCACAAAGTTGGAAGCATGGCGTCCAAAATGTCTTGATATCCTAAAGCATCAAGATTGTCCTTCACTGGAAGCAAGGGGCTCAGCCCAAACCCTGAAATTTGGTGTGTCCCAATACGTTTGTCCATATGGTGTATCAAATATTACTGAATAATTTTTTACAGTAAGACAGTTTGTTGTGCTAAGTTAAACTTGAGTGAGTTTGCTGTTCCTTTACACCCCTACAGAAAGAAAAGAGAATGGCAGAACTACAGAAAATGTCTTTCATAGAAGTCATGAAGAAAGAAATAGCTGAAAAAAGGCAGAGAGATTTTTCGGACAGTGACGAGGAATCTGTTGTACCATACAAACTTTACCAGGAGCTTCAGGATAGCTATGTAATGCTGAAAAAGCGCACCAGAGAAAAGGACATGGTCATTGCAGGGAAGGATGCTGCTATTAGGAAACTCAGGCAGAAGTGTAAAAATATGACCGTAGAGATGGACAAATTAAGGAAACTGAACATTTGCCTTCAAGAACAACTCCTTTTTGAAGAAACAGGTTATTACCTTCTTGATATATAAACAATAATCACATTGTCATTTTGATGCAGTATTGCATATTTTTCTATTGATTTTCTTATGTAGTCATAATAAAGAGTTTAATAAATGTATCATTAACTGTCCTCTCAGGATGCCTTGGGAAACAGACAGTCATTACTGGGAGTGCTGAAACCTTGCATGTCCCAACAAGTGCTCTTATAGCTTCTGAAGTGGAGACACATAGAGAATACCCACCTTGCAAGGTAAATAACATAAACAATCATCTTACACATTAAACAAATGGGTTTTATATTATATTTGTGAATATGTTATCTGTGTGTATGTATATACACATGTGTATGTATTAAAAATAAAAAAAAATGAGAAATCACATGTACATAAGTATTCACAGCCTTTGCCATGAAGCTCAAAATTGAGC